>QLNU02006550.1:0-20116 GCA_006491805.2 Dysdera silvatica | reverse complement strand
ATATATTTAAATTCAGAACTAAAAAGTGAACAGGGTTTTCCATATTAAAAATTCTAGTGGAGTGTGAGTTTAATTTTAACAATATTATGGCCGTCTTAATTACAAACCAAGCTCTTCTTTTTATACTTACATTTGCAGGGATATTACTTGCTAACAATAAGTGATGAGCATTGACAGCAAAAGATCAATGTCAACACTGATGAAGTAGCATCGATGTTTGAAAACTATCAGTCTTTAACGATCTATGTTAAAATACTTTATTTAAAATAGATAATTTTATTAAAAAAAAACTTCATGACCTAAAATGATTGTTACTTGTTATTTTAAAAACAGTAAAGGCTACCTACTCCTTTATTATTAAAAAAAATAATAAGTATTTGAAAAATGTCGGTTAGATCATGGTATCCCATATGAGTTTGGGGGGCTAAGAAAATCATTACTTCCTTCTCAAACATTTTGTCAGGCTGTCAAACATTTTTGTGGTTGTACAAGATGCTAGAATGCCACAAAAATAATTGATACTGCTTGGCAATCAGCACAAAATAACTAAAAAATACCTTATTTTAAAATGCGACATTAAATTTTTTCAAGTAAATTCATAGCAGAATCGAACAAATTGAATTTTTGAATGGCTGGGGGGGGGAGGACCTCCGGCCACCTCCCCCACCCTGTCTGAGGCACCCATAGTTAACTGACCATAAATTGTGAATCAATGACTGAATGGCTTTAATAAAACTAGAATTTAAAATTGTCAAAAAACCGAGATTTAATTACAAAAACCTTGTATTATTAAAAAAATTACAGTAAAAACACCGATGATCCCAAAATAATGGCTATTCACCATTGATGCTAATTCTTACTAACAACCCTAATTTTTACATAAAAAAAAAAAGTTTAATATTTTGGCCACAGAAATCAGTAAGTATTCTCATACTTCAGTAGTGTCAATGTCAGTCTCATATGTGTATATCCCATCGGCTGTTGGACCACCATACCAGTCGCCATAAATTAATCCTCGCTCTTTCCATATTAAACTTTTAGGATCGTCAAACTTTGAGAATTTCTCTTCATCGGATACATATACAAAAAAATCCTATAAAATAAACATCCACTATATAAGTAAATATTTACCAACACTACACTGCACAAGTAATTAATGACCAATAATATATTGCATAAAAAACTAATTAATACGATACGACATACATGAAAAATAAACATCTAATATAACAAATAAAAAATGTATACTAATAAATACAAACTCCCACTCCCCTCTGAAATCAAATAAAATTTTACATTAATTTTTCAGAAAATTTCAATTCTCAATCTAGTATAATTTAAAATTACATCTATAATTTCTCTACATATTTTGCTTTATTAATAACAAAAAACATTTGTCACATTCTTTTACAAAATACAGTAAAATATCTTCAACCAATAAATATACAGTAAAAATCGTATATGTGCACATGGTCAAGGCAATGGAATTCTGTGCAGTTAAACGGTTTGTACACTTCTACAGACTTCTTTAAAAACACTATGTATAAAGTATTCATCAGATACTTTTTTATAATACTTCATTAAATTACATATTCCTATTTAAAAATTTATAAAATACATGCAGTATTTATTTTAATATATAATTATATACTAACATTTTTATTCATTAAAACAAGTACGTTAATTCTTAGGCTCGATTTTAAAATCCCAAACTTTTGATCAAATTCTTTAAACTAGTAAGTTTTCTATATTTGCCATAAATAAAGTAAACAGACCATAGGCATAAATTTAAAAATGTTTAACAAGCAAGTATCTTTTCTGGTCAACAACTGCTTGCAAATGAATGAAATTGCAGAGAAAGTATAAAACACCGACAGGTCGCATGATTTGCTCCTTAGACAATACCCAAAATTCTATTGGAATGGTCTAAGTGCATCTAAAAAATTAGATGAAAAAACAAGCATATACTGATCCTTTTTTTTTTTTATCAGGTTGAAACTCCATAATAAAACAACAATCTGTCAAAAAAAAAAAAAAAAAGCTCAATAGTTTATGTACTTTGTGCAGTTAGGTGGTGTGTACTTATGCAGATTGGCCTTTGTACTGTTATCATCAATTGACAGCTGGATGGAGGTCTAATAAAATAGCAGATTTTGTAATATCTGGATTAAAGTGTTCTAGTTTGAATCAAAAATATTAGTGCCAAAATGTAATTTTTTGAAATTTCATTTTAAAAGAATTTAAAACATCATTATAATGAATTTGCATTATGAAAAATCTGTGCTTAGTTTAATCAGCACCATTTAAAAAGTGATTCTTTATAAGAATTTAACTTCATTATATAGAATGCGTAGGTGCCAACTTCTAGAAGTGAAAAATCTGTAATCAATTGTGCATGCGTGGGCCGCCATTTTTTAATTAAACAAAATCATACATAATTTATGAAAAAGAGCAAAATGAGGAAAGGAAGTAATTATTAAATTAATAATAATAGAGGATTAAACTGTATTAAACGCAATATTAATTCTTAGAATTTACAAATGCCGTAGTGCAAGATTTTGCATTTGAGAAATTTTTTTTCAAATACATTCTCGTAACATTTCACATGTCTGCATTTAACTATTAATAAATTTTCTAATGTGTCATGCAGACATGGTTGACCTGACTTCAGTCTTCAGTCAGTTCTAATTTTCTTCACTTGACTGAAGACTCTCTTGCATGCTGCATTACTGTGAGGGATCGTAAGTATTGACGGCATAACCTGAGAAAGTCATTTAAATTTTAATTCACAAGTATCATTTTTTATTCTACCTACGGCTGCCTATTGTGCATAAATGCTACCTTCATTACTCACAGTTTGTGGAACTTTAAAAGCCTGGAACTCGCTGAATTCTGTTTGTAAAGCATCAACAGCTTTATCTTCTGTATTATTGAACGAAAGAACGGGAAAATTTTCTGATAAACATTTTAAGCTTGAAAATGATGCATTTTCAAAATTCGATATTTGTGTAACCTTTGCATGAGGTAACACTTCTAACTCGAAAGGAAATTTATTACACATGTGGACACACGCTGCTATGAAATAGCTACTGAGATTTTCATAAAATTCATTTTTATCATGGATGTTAAAATCTTGGATTACTTTTAGTATTCCATTTCCAATTAAGATATCAACATCATCTTTTTGATTACTCCTCTAATGATAGTGGACTTTTTCAAATTTCACTAGCATTTCTCCGTACAATTTTAAGAGAAGAGATTTTAGTATATGAATATGCGGTTCCGCAGACTGAAGTTGAGCATTTGCTTTTTTAAATACAGGCACAGTATAAGATAAAAACAAACAGAAAGCCTTATTGATATCTTCCGACAGAAAATAAAACAACCTTTCTTCACGAAACATGGAGCTTTCAGTTTTTTGTTTCTTAGAAATATCCATATAATTTTGAGCTTCCCTTTTTAATTTCTGTGATGCTTTTTTGCTGTTGTGTTCTTTCACTTTATCTGCATTTTCAACCAAAACTTTGATAGAGGGAATAGTAAAGAAAGAAAGTGGGGTGATCTGATTCCTTTTCATGGCCTCTTCCTTAAAAAAAATGATCAAAGGTTGCCACTGCTGGATTATACGCTCTAAGCATGTGCCAACAGACAACGAACGAGTGCTAACGTGTTTTAATACCTTTTTTATATCAGTCTCATGAAATTCTTGAAGAATTTTCAACCTATCTTTTCTTTCCGAACTCTTTTGTAGGTAATAGTAAATGCCCACCAAAATTTCATCGATTTTAAATGGCAAACATGCAATACTCATTTCAGCTGCTAAGTTAATAAGGTGGCAGGAACAGCCCATAATTTCAATATGTTGGTGACAATTCTTTAACACTGCTGCTACACCTGCTTTTTTTCCTATCATAACAGGTGCATTATCACAGCTAAAGGCAACACAATTAGAAATTGGAAAGTTTTCAGATTGTAAAGCACTTACCAGAAGATTTCCAATATTTAACCCAGTAGCATCTTCCAAAGATGGCACAGATAAAAGACAATTTGCAATTTTTTCACATAAAGGATCAAAGAAAGTTACCACTATTGGAAACAGCTTTGAATCAACATCGTTGCTTCCATTGGTTGGAACTGAAAATGGATAGCACCTTAAATTTTCAACAAGTGATGAGGATTCCTTTGCAGACATTTCTTTCATAATTGCAGAAGTGTTGGCCTTTGCAGATTCATATTGTTTCGCAATATTGCTATCAGGAAACGTTTTCCGAAAGAGCATCCCCGCGTGATCGCAGCAATTCATTGGCAAATTATGTTCGATCAAAAACGATGTAAATAAACATTCAGCGTTCATTATGGAGGAATCCTCGAATGCAAAAAAATAAAGACTTGATGCTATGATTAGACTCTACAGCCTTGAACGCCTCCTTATGTTTAACAGTCTCATAATTCAAAGTAATATCGCGTTTACCACCGAGAGTAATACTTATGGCTTTACGGAAACATGTGCAAAAAGCATATTTTGGCCCCAGTCTTGATTTCTGAATAAAATTAAACATATTCTTCATACATTTGGCTTTAAACTTTGGTAGTACCTTTTATTAACGGTCGACATCGTTAACGTTGTTTTCAAAAACACCTAAAAACAAAACTTTCTTTCCAGAGCAAAGAAATACCAGATACTAGACGAAGTTACTAAATTAAACAAAGGCACATGCTTGTCTAAAACTTTATCGATGTAGCACATTTTCTTTCGTTCCCTAACAACTACAAATTCAGATGCATGATTTCATTGCGTAGGGAGATCACTCTACGTCATAGCTGGAGCTACAATTCCACGTCACGCCACGAATGCACTGTCAATGGCAGATGAATTTTTCCAGCTTTTTTACTGACATTTGCATTTATTTACACGTATTTATTATTAAATATGCACATATGCACAAAAATTTAAATAGATACCCATCAAGAAAAATAGATATTTAAATTTTTTTTAAAAAAAATCAGTATTTTAAAGAACACTGGGGATTTTAGACGAAATTTCCAAAAATCGGAACAAATCGTTTTCCGACCGGAAGACCGATAAAAAATCGAAAGGATTGGCACCTATGAGAATGTCAATTAAGAATACATAAAAACTGAAAGTAACGTATTTAAAAATATTCGTATTTCCAATACAATAGAACTTCCATATATCAAAGTATTGGCGATGAGGGAGTTTGTGATTTTAAGTCCCTGTTCGTTACATGAAAAAAATATTTTTATACATAAAAAAATTTTCATGAAACCTTCGACTTCGATATATGGAAGCCATATTGTGTATTAAAAAACAAAACAAAAAAAACAACAACCATGGATTATTTTTTTCTCATCGACTTTTATACCATTTTTGTGCCATTTGGGAAGAGGTTGGAAGTTGGGTGTTGCGGTATATCCACTGTAGTCTGGTTTTGGGGTCGCCGAAAGAAACTGGTTATAAAGTAAATGATCACCGCTCTTAAAATAATCCCTTTGATGATCGACCAAACGGAGTGTGGTGGTGGTGGTTGTTGTTGCTGCAGTGGTTGAGTATCCTGTGCATCTTCATTCTAGAAAACAAAAAAGAAAGTTAAGCTGAGATTTTTCAGATTTAAAAAAACATGTCCCCAGTTTTCAAACGAATGTCTCTTAATTAAAATTTTCTAAGAATCGTTTATGTTCCATATATCAACATACAAAGCCCTGCTGGCTTTGTGTGTTAATCATTTGACAATTATACTAACACTGGAAAGGGTAACAATAGCTCTTAAAAAAGTTACATATGAAGAAAAAAGAGCATCATCGTTCATATGCCCTATTAGCCAAGCAAGGTAAGGCAGAATGGTTCATACATTGGGTTCCCAGTTCGACTCTGGGCCAGAGCATTGCCTCTTTTTCTGTTTTTGCAAACAAGCTCTAGTCTGAGCTTATGTGTGGCTGTCAAAAATTATTAAACATCATATGATAATTAAAGATTACACCATAAAATTAGATGGATTCGTGAAGACTTTCACAGTGTGTTTTAAATAGTAAAAAAAGAGATTTTCGAGTACAGACTGTATAAAAAATATAAACAGAGTTTAATTACTCAGAAAACTTTACATTTTGGTTCGTCTTTTGTGAACCATCTTCTGAAGTGATCTTAGTCGTTGATGGAAGTCAACTGATGCCCATTTCTCGCAGTTACAATATTTCGATGATAGTCATGAGCATGGGTTATTCTGACAAAGCTAGCAAAGACGTTGGGGAGCCCTAAACCTCCCTAACGCCAAGCATGTTGCTCCCCAATGTCCTCTAAGCTAGCACTGGCAGAATAACTGGTTCTCATGGTTATCACCAAATAGTGCAACTGTGAGAATTACCTTTCCATCAGTGACTGAGATCACTTCAGAAGGAGGTTCGCAAAAGACGAACCGAAACATCAAGTTTTTTGAGTAATCAAACTCTGTTTATATTTTTTACACAGTCTGTACTCGAAAATCTTTTTACTATATAAAATTATATGATGCAATAACAGTAGTAAATTGTGCAAAGAAAGACATTGGGAAAGGTTTACATAAAAAGTTGGCCTACTTTAGTTAAAATTTGTGAAGAAACTATAGGTCATAGACAAAAATACACAAAATGGTGTGTCAAATTTGGTTTTAAAAAAAGAATTCTAAAGGTATGGATGAACAAGTTAAACCTATTGCTGTTGCATAGGATAAAACTAAATAAGATGACTGCAGCTTTGCTCGTGCCATGCACACATGGCAAGATCTTGAATAGTTGAAAAAAAGTAAATAAAGAAGCATTAGAACACTTCAAGGCTAACTATAAAATAGCATTAACTCCTGACCATTTTTTGGCATGTACGCTACATCCAAAAGTAAAAGTATAGTAGAACTGAACACGGAATAAGACGATGCCTTCATGTTTGCAAAAAAAAAAAAGTATCCAATAAATTTACTAATGCCTTTGCTGACTAAATTCAGTGCAAAAAGTGCAGCTTTCTAATATTTTTTTTTTTTTCAACTTAGCATCATAAACGAAGTAACACTATGAATGGTGGAAGAGCCAAGAAAGTGACATTAATAAATTTAACGATAAAGTTTTCAAAAAAGTGAACAGCTTTTAAAACAGCCAAAGCATCTTCTTAAAGTGTAGAAAGAATATTTTTTACATTTGGACTTGTCCAATCTAAACTGCGTAACAGATTGGGATTAGAAAAAGCCTCGAAGTACTTTTATTTAAAATATTTTTTTGTTAAAGTTACGTTTACTGTTACCCAATTTACGATTTTAACAGGTTGCAGCTCTAGAATTTATCATGTATTTTCAGTATATGGGGGGGGGGCTAGGATAGTTCTGAGTCACAAAACGGTATGACTATATTACACCTTGCCTCTATCGCCAATCGTGCCGTTTTCTTTATTGGGTCTTGCTATACTAGAATGGCAGAGTGTTGGTTTTGTGGAGACACTGCAGAATAATCTCACCATGCCAAGTGTACAACTAACGTCGGGCTAATCCATCATGGTGTCACAAACAGGAAATCGCGGCAAGCAGGAATGAAGTTGGTGTCATTGGTGAACGAATGGTGGGATTGTTATGCAGTGATGCCTGGTTTTGCTTAACGGGGAGAAGCGGTCCCCCAAATGTCCATTCTTTATTAAATGAGTATTTTTTAAAGTACTTACCTACGTTACAGCATTGTATGTTTTGAGAGGATGATGGTCTTTATGGCCATTAGGACAACTTTTAAATGTATTAAAGGAGCTTACCTGTTTGAGTTTTAAAATAAAGTTAGATAATTACAACTATTAGAGGGTCCGTTTACTGTGTGGTACTTTCTATTAGATGATTACATCCTGCTTTAGTTTCATGGGCGTCATGACCATACATTTAACAGAGATAATTTTTTTTTTACTTTTGCTGGCTTTGAAAATTCAGGTCAGGGATTTACACACCCTTCCAGATTTTTCGATATACCCCCTAATGAAATCTAATCCACACCCACTAAAAATCTTGACCACCCCGCAGTTTATGAATCCTAGATAAACCACTGATTCAGGTGAGTGCGGTGACACCAGGCTTTTATTAGTTCACAAAAAATACTGACTCTCCAATAGCTTTTACTAAACACAGGTAACGTTCCAAAAACCAAGCTATGATAAGCTCGCATGCAGATCCAGTATACAGAAATGCCCCAATGCAAAATTTTGAGACCCATTTTAAGAGTACAGCACGAGTTTTGGAAAATGTTCGAATCGCCTTAGTGACAAGGAAGTAATATGCAGTTTTCCCCACAACACATACTATTACAGCAGTTATGGATTCACGAGGTTGTGATTCCAGAATTTACTGATGTTTTTAATAAGCAGGGGATGGATGCAAGGCAGCCCCAAGGCTGCTACTGATCCATTCACTGTATTAAGTCCGAAAAATTTCTCAAAACCAACAATCCATCATGGCACATAGTTACTGCAGCCATTAGCTTTGATTTTGGTTAAAATTGCCAAGGTGATGGACGTAATCTGCATTTATACCAATTTTTATTAATAAGCATAATTTTGAGGCTGTTTTTAACCCTTTGCACCTCCTCTATGAGCATTAACATGTCAGTTCAAGATTTAGGGATGGGGTGAGCTATAGCCCTTACCCCCAATGCTGGCTCAGTATAGGGTTCTCATTCACATTTTAGGAAAAAATTCTCCGACTCCGTTTCTGAAATTCCATGACAAATTACAAGTCATTTTCAACTGAACTTTAGTTGGGAGAGAAAATGGCTTCACATTCATAAAAGACAGCTATTCAAAACAGAAATTAAGAGGGTTTTCCCTTAACTTTTCCAGGTTTAACCAAAAAACCTCGGGTTTTTCCTCGACGATTTCAAATTGCCTGACAATTCCACGTTGGGTGGGAACACTGTAAGTATTTGTTTAAAACTCGTGTTTTTCTGGGAGTGGGGAGCTAAATTGTTTTTAGGAAAAGCTAAGATACCTCAACCAGTTACGTTGTCTCTCGGCAAAACCACGGATCAAGACATCGGTCATTGCAAAATATGAGTGTTGCGTAAATCATCTATGGGATTTTTTTTAGGCTAACATGCATTGGCGTAACTGGGGGGAGGATTTAGGGTGGCTTAATCTTCCTAACAAGCTAAAATTAGAAATAAATGCTATGTGCGGACCATTGCATTTGAGGGACTATAGCTCCCCTTTAAAGTTGTGACTACATGGATCTCATAACTTTCCATTTTCATAGAGATATAAATTTAAACCAATTACCTCTTCCGCTCCACGATCAGTTGGTAAAGTGCCGTTGGCTATAACCCCATCATGAAGGTTGGCCATTTTGAAAATTAATTTAATTATCAATTTTACGACGAACTACGAAAGTAGGTTAGATTTCTCAAGCTTTCAGGATAAGCAGAAAAGGGAAAAAAAAAGGAATCAAGAACGGCTTAATCTACGTGTTACTGAGGTCTTATATTAGGTCTGAAATGTAAAGGGTGACTAGGGAATTTGTTTTAGCGAAACGTTCGTAACGGACACACCCAAATACCGACACCTCTATGTAAAGGGCACTTTTCAAATCCCTAGTGCTTATTATACCCTAAAACTCCCGAATAGTAGACAGATTCTCAATCCCGAGGTGTCCGCTATTACGGGATTTTACTGTTTGATAATCCATCAAGTTGTTTTTTTTCACATTTATCATATCAGGACATACTTTCAAGATAGTTGCTAATTAATCTTTTATGGTAATTTATATAACTAATGCAATTTCACCTATTCTGTAAATTGTGCCTTTGTTCAATTCCTCAGGCTTGTTCTAAAGGAAAATGGGGATAACATCAACGTTTTAGAATCAGATACTTTAATTACAAAATATGAATGAGTGCATAAAATACGTAAAGTTGTAACAGGGTTCAATTTTGTAAGTACATAAAAATTGCAGCATATATATAATGTTTATTTCATGTGGATTGAGGCCTTCGTTAACCCCTACCTGCGTACAACCATGATTAAGGATCACCTCGCTAAAGAAGAGGGACAAAAAGTGTTGCCAAAGGGTGCTTCCTATATCTGTTTCCGTTTATTGATTTTTTTAAGGTTGTAGAGGGCATTTGGTTTCTGTTTATTTGGAGAAAATGAATTCTTTGCTGGTATTTTTCTTTGTTGTTTTTATTGTCACAAATACAGTAAAACTTTCGTAACGGATACTTTCTAATTCCCAGTACTTGCTATGCTTTAATACTTCGGAATAGTAAACGGATTTAAAAGTCTCAAGGTGTCCGCTATTCAGAGGTTTTACTGTGTTTCTCTATAAAGTTTGCTTTTTTCGTGCCATTTCAGTACTCCTTGTTTAACTTCTTCTACTTCTCATTGCAAATTCTCATATTCAGTCCTTTTAAATTTTTAAAAACAATTTTAATCTGAACCTCACCCATGTGTATAAAAGATATTCTACGCAAAATAAAATTTCTTTTTTAAAAACACCACTTGGCGCAAAACCCATTAATCAGGTTTCAAAATTATGGCCACAAAAATTTTAAAACAAGGTGTTTGTAGGCCCACATACAGGATTTACGATTGAGTTTCAAGAATAAGGGAATTTTAGACATGAATAGGAACAAAGTTTATTTAGTAAGAAAATTTTAGACTAACAATATTGTTCAGATGAGGAGGAGGATAACCATTTCCTTGTGCAGAACTTTTTTTTTAATATGGGAGCATTCAAGTATTAAGTACTATTAAACACCTTTGTTGGGGTGGGGTTGCTGTTATGTTTATTTTCCTATGTTAGCCAATGTTAATTTTTGCTTACCACCTATAAAATGGCCAAAATATTTCTTACGTGGCACTTCAATGCTTTCTGTTTCCATTTTGACCAAATTTTAAAAAAATGACAGGTGTGACTTCGTTTACAATGAGGTGAGATTCCTAAGATTTCTAGCATAAATTTAAATAGAATATTATGGAAATGGGGCGCCAGTACACGACATGTAGTGCATCCAATCCTGTGCATATTCTTGGTCCTGAAAATCCTGGGAATCAAAATTTCAATTCCGTGATTTCGGTATTTGAAACGCTGCTCACTATAACTTATTTTTTAAGCTAAATTAAAAATTTTGGCACTAGTACAGATGCTGTCCCATTTTGTTTTTAGTGGAAAGTGTTTTCAGCCTGCATGGCAACTTTGTCCTGGCTTGCCGCCATGTTGCTTACCTCTCAATACAGGCTCCGCCCCTTTCTCTCCTCCATTCTAATCCCAGCCTTCACCCCTCCCTCTCTTCTTCACTCCCACCCCTCTACTCTCTTCCTCATGTTCTTTCTCCTCTCCATCACCCAACCCGTTTTCTTGGCAATCTCTTCCTACTCCACCCTACTCATCTTCACTCCCAACCTCCACCCCCTTGGCCTTTTAACCTTTCCCCCCTGTTGGCTTTCCCCTCTTTTCCTCCATCCCTTCCCCTCCTCCTTTTTCTCCGTGCAGCAAACAAATTAAAAATGGAATACTAACTTCGATCCGTCGGATAACTTCACCTATTTAACCACGTTAGGCCTAACCTACAAGTGCACCTTGCAAACCGGGCCCTTCTACTCCGAACCAAACAAACCTTCTCCCACAAACCAATCCAACAACATTCCTCTTCCCTTTCAACCGCAATTGAACAAAAAAATCCATATTGAAAAGTTCCGACATCTTTCCAATCGCTGCAACACTTCCATGACACTCAAAAGAACTACGAAGCAGCTTCAAAACATCTTACCACCGCCACAAAGGAACACCGTATGATGCCCTATCCTGTGTGACATCACACATCACATATTAAAATCGCTGATGTCAAAACTCCGATTACAGCGATTTTCCTTCTCATTTCTAGGGAACTGGTGGGACGGTATCTGTACTACCACCAAAATTTTATTATAGTTTATTGCTCTATTTTTATTTCTATTGTTATACTTTGATTGCCTTAATGTTTTTATAATAACTCTGGCATAGATGCGCCAATTTACGAATACTAATCCTGTTTTAATGCAACTTTAATACCTTTCCCTTCTAAATGTTCCTTTCGCATTCCTCTATGGATAGAATTATCACCCTCCCCTTTCTTAAAACCTTTGTACATAGCTTCTCCAACGGAATTTTTGGAGCTTCTTGACTAATCATGTCAAATTATCACTGTCCTCACTATAATAATGAGGTAAATCCCTACACTTCTACCTCTTGTGTAAAGATACAAGCATATTATAAAGTTAGGAATTCATTAACTACAATCAAAATCGTTCATGTTGTTGTAGAAGTAAGCATTCCACAAAGCTACAGCACTACGAAGACAAGTGCGAGGTGACAATGCCATCCACTTAGTCAGATCCACTTAACAAAAACCAGAAACTTCTTGACAGGCGAATAACATTACTTTCTTTCGAACAGATATCAAACATCAATAACTGTCTTCAAATGCAAAATCCGAAGGCATGTAGGACCAACTTATGTTTGGAAATTGCAAGTCTTCGCAGAACTTATCGAAAACAAACCTTTCATGTGAACACCAGTTTAACACATGCTAACGTTTTGTTATGGTCTATTAATTGAATCAAGACTATAAAACATGTGGCCCCATTGTTTATGACTGTTTTCTAGTTTGAGAGCAATGGATTTTTATGACGCCAGCAATCTAAAATCTAAGCAGAACTGTCTTTGATCGATGACATGATTTCTAACATATATGTTTTCGTCTGAACATCAAATTCCTTTAACCATATGTAATTCTCATAAACCCTTTGGTGAGTTTTTGTGAGAGTCAGTTATAGTTTCGAAAGTCAAGCCAATCTAAAACATTACTGTCACACTAGATGGAGTGACTTTTTCGTCTCTCCTAGATTGCTTATTCTCGGAAGTATTAAGTAAAGCTTAAATTATAATAATGAATGTTTTTTTGGTCTTTATTTTTAATCTTTAAATAATGAGCTCGAATTTGAAATGTCTGATTCCGCTTCTTCAGTAAAATGTGTTGATCACGAGACAAAGGCTTCAGATGCAAATTCTGTATGGCACTATTTTCTTCAAGAGCATCGCAAAGGACAAATTGCTAAATGCAAAAAGTGTTAGGCCGTTTTGCAAACTGGTGGTGGATCAACTAAAGAACTGCATACACATTTACTGAAAATTTATGAAATTCAACTCCTTAAATCAAAATCTGTAGTGAAAAGATCTTGTGAGACTCGAAGCGAAGTTGTTAATGTAGACGATGATGTTGAAAAATTAGAGCTACAAGGATTAAAGAAAAGAAAATTTTCTGATTATTTCACTTCAAAATCTGACGATTGCCTCGAAGCTGTGCTTTCTCGGATGTGCTCACGAGATGGTTTGCCTTTTTGAGTGTTTATTTCATCACCTGATTTAAGAGGAGCCTTAAAAGCAAGAGATTTTGATACCCGTACAACATCTGCAACATCAATTCGAAACTGTGTTGTTAATTATAGCCAAAAAGTTCGAGCCACAATAATTCATGAAATGGATGATTACCGAAAAACAGGCAAACATTTTAGTCAGCTCATTTTTGATGAGTGGACCTCTACTGCAAATAGGCATTGTATGAACATAAAACATTTGCAACAATCAGGGCAGATATTGGAAGGTCGGCTTGATGAGAGTCTAAGCATCCATGCTAGCCAGCATTTGCATAGAAATGCTAAGCAAACATCTGAGGGATCACGGTTTGTCGCTCAAGCATAATATAGTCAGTATAGAGACTTACGGAGCTAGCATTATGACCAAAATGGGGAAATTAACAGAAACTGAACATCAGTTATGTTTTGGCCATTTTTTTTATGGCATTCACCGCGCCATTGTGGATGTACTGTATAAGAAACCAGGATTACACTCTGCATTGGAATTGTAGAAAATTGTAACAAACAAAAAAGTTCCAATGATCAGAGCAATGAAGAAAAAAGTGCGTATGACCAGACCGATGACGAAGTGGACACTGAAGGCAAAGATTGTGAATTTTTAAAGTTGAAGGCAATTATAATAAAGGTAACGAATGCATTTTATCAATAATTGATGATGTAGACTATACAGTTAAAGTGCGTAAACTGGTATTACTTTTCAGGCGCTCACCAGTAAAAAATGCCATATTATAAAAATATGTGAAGAGTGAACACGGGAAAGAACTTTCATTGATTTTAGATTGTAAAACGTGATGGAACAGTTTATTAGCTATACTTGAGAGCTGTATTCTTTTAAAAGGTTGTATAGAAAAGGCTTTTATCGATTTATGTCATCCAATTGTATTTTTGAATGATCAGTTTACGGTAGTTAAAAAAGTTATAGAAATGTTAAAACCTGTAAAATTAACAGTTGAAGCCCTTTGTCGAAGGGATGCTAATTTGTGCACTGCTGACATAACGTTAAAGTTTATGCTGAAAAAAATTCAAAAACTGAATTCTGCTATTGGCAAAAAAATGAACGCCAATTTGGAAAGACGCAGAAAGGAGCGTCGAATGCGTCTCTCTGAGCTAATTATGTATCTGCAAAACCCAAATCAAATATCCAATGGTACTGAATTTAAAGACAAACTGTTTAGCATACTATCGCCTATGACAATTACGAAAATGATAGTAAATTTAATTCAACGACTTTTAAAAGAAGAAAATACTGTCACACTCCTTCAACTGAAGTCGCAACTTCATCCACAACTCTAAATAAGTTAGCAGAACTTGGGAAACCTAATTTGCCCGAATCTTTGTGTTGTAGCTCTAGTGCACCCGACTCCAAATTATCTGTACCTGATTCGTCCGCGATGACAATGCGTGAACAATTGGACAACGAAATAAAAGCACAATTACTACTCATGTTCCATCAAAAATTCAGCGATGCCTGAGTCTGGAATCCATTGTTAAAAAAGAAATGAACTTGTTTGAAAATGGTGATTCACAGGGCTATTACCTTCAGCTTGCATATGATTTTGTTCTTTCCATTCCACCAACACGTGTTGAATCCGAACAGGCATTTAGTGCATCGGGTTCTCTTTACACAAAAATATGTTCATCTCTTGGTGAAGAAATACTTGATGCATTGGTTGTTGTTAATGTTCTTCTTTCCCTCAGGATAAAATTTATTTTATTTCTCACCCTCCCCTTTTAATACAGATTTATAACCTAATAATTGTACCATATACTTAAACAATTGTTCCTTGATATGTTGGTATTTTTTTTTTTTAGAAATATTTAAAATTTGAAATATTAATCTTGCATATATGTATTCAGTTACACAATTGGGATTATATTTTATAAAGTTCAAGAGTTGTATATTTCGGTTTATGTTCAGAATAAGTAAAATAACGTAAGTACAATATTAATTAGAAATGGGTATTTATTAACATTTCGTTCAAGGATCATTTATGTTGCTCTTAACAATTCAACATTTTAATTTCAAACGTATGCATAAAATATTTTAATGATTTATTATAAATTACTTCTTATCACCAGATTTTTGGAATTTTTTTGAAATTTTAGTATCTATATTTTTTTAAAGCTAGTTGCAATTGTGCACAAACAATTGCTTTATGTTTAGAGTGCTGATCCAGTAAATGTAAAAAAATAGATCCCGGGATTAAGATTTTAAACCCCGGAATCGGTAACCCCGTCTGGGATTGTATGCCCTAACGACACGTTACCCACTCAATTAATTCTAGGCTGTGTTTCCAAAACTGGCAATCGGTGCAGAGTGACTAGCCGCCATGTTGCTTATGGCATTTTTTGTGATTTTTCTCAATCCTTCTCTCCTCCTTCCCCTAACCGTAAATAAAAAGAGATAATTCTCCCCTTCTTCCTCTTTCCCCTCCTCCTCCTCTTCTCTTCTTCTTTTTCCCCTCCCCTTTCCTTCCAACTCTGAAAAGTAAGAAACAAGTACTCATACATTTTCATCAGCTTTTTGCACGTCAGACACTCAGATGCAATTAACCCCTTTTCCATAGCCTGCCCAATCACACTTTTCTTACTTTGCATACTTAATCCATAAATAAAATATTCAGATGTTTTAGATATTTTTGCTGCAATAAACAAACAAAACAGGACGAGTATGAGCGCTAAGTCAACAGAAAATGGCATAGCGTGCCACTCCTCACTCACCTTCATAATACATATATGATGTCGCACTATGTTACGCGACAACCCCACCTTGTGCTATTTACAGTGATTTCAAGAGGACAGAGTGAAAAGTGGGTAATGTGTTCTGTACTGTCACCGGAAACATAAGTAAAGATACAATTTCAAATCCAGGATTTTCAATACTCAACATAAAATATTATCTGTAGTTTATTTTTTAAAAAATTGGTGCAGAATAAAGGCTTGTTGCCAAGCCCATCACCAAAACTTGTTGTATACTGTAAAAATGAGATGAAGGAAATTCCTTGGCTGCGAGCTCATCATAGCATTATCAGAGCATCCGTGTTATTTTGGAACGTCGCCAGAAAGATCGGTGATTCATGGCAGTCATTAATTTTCATCGTTGAAACACAAAAATAAGTCCACCATGCCGTTTACACTGTTTTTGGTCCCTATAATTTTCCTGAATTAGTGAGGATAGACCACCCCCCCTGGTTTGGGCTGCACCTTCGCTGCATAAAACTTAAACTTTATATGAGACGATTATCTACCAACAGGTAAGTATCCCGTATTTCAACAAGACTGGGTGTTCATCGAAAATACTTAGCCTACTTTACAATGATTTTGTGTTAACCTGCAGTACCAATAAAAACCACAAATTGTTGTGTTTTATGCAATTACACAGTCATAAAAATTGTCATTTGTTTTTCAGAAAGCTGTTTCCGCTACTCGTTCCTTTTCAACAAGTGGCCAACAGTGCAATATTGCTGCGCAGAGGGCGAAAATAAAGGAAGTGCAACGCTTGATGCAGGTAATTTTGAGAACCACTTTTTGTTGAATTTGAGATTAAAATTGGCGTTACACAATCGATTTCTCTTCTCGCCATATTGGAACCATCACCAACAATGACTGAAAGATGATAAATGAGCTTTCGAAAACAAATGGGTTTGGGGAGATGAGAGGGTAAAGATTTTATGTTGAAATTCTCAGACAATGTTTTATCTGTACAGTTAGTAGCAAGTCAAATTTTGCAAGGGTCCATACAGATTATTGCAATTCAACCAACTTTAGAGTCGTTCATATAGGTGTTGGTAAAAATTCAGTATAGTAACACTAACTTTTTGCAATAGCCATATGCCTTAAACACCAGACTGCTAGTTTGGAATTATGTGGTACGATAAACATTAAACGATTGGTGTGCCGTGGTTTTATGCAGTAAACATCAAACACTCTTTTATTATGATACTATGAAATTCACACACACATTTAATTATGGCATGTTTAAATTTTTATCTGATATCAGTTCTCACATTTTCATGTGATTTTATCATATCATATATATATTCTTTTTTAATATATTTAAAACACTTTTTTTCCTTTGTATGCTGTTCAATTCTTCTCTTTTTAACTGAGGGTACAACTGTATCTTGTTTGACATAAAATGACCCTTGTACTATACACACACACCAAAAAAAAAAAAAGAAGATCGATCAAACTTTTAATTTTCAATATCTTGCTGCAGTAAACACTAAACCATTAGCTTACAGGGCCATAGTCCAGTAAACGTTAAACCACTAGTTGACAGTGCCCTGGTCCAGTAAATATTAAACCACTAGTTGACTGTGCCCTAGTACCGTTAACACTAGGCTGCTTTCACCTACTCCCCGCAGTAGTGCCGTCATTTACTCAGCATGTCGTTATTCAAGGTTGGACTCGTAATGATATCTGTGAAAAAATGTTAATGGACTAACAGTAGTCCATGGGTTGGTTCGTGAGATCGCTTAAAAACTTTGGGTTTTGAAAAAGAAATTGTAAGAAGATTTACTGCCCTGCAACTGCATAATGGTAACTAGGACTGGGCGATGTATCGATATATCATGAAATATCAATATGAAACACACATAGTGATACCAATTTTTGATTCGGCGATATATCGTAATGTTGATTGAACGATGTACGCATGTGCGATATCAAACCGATGTATCCCGATGTCAATATTGGCACTTACCATTCCGATGTCAATGTTGTCATTCTCCATTCCGATGTCAATACTGTCATTCTCCATTCCGATGTCAATATCAGGGCTTCCCATTCCAATGTCAGTATTGCTGCGTTCCATTCCAATGTTAATATCAGCGTTTTACATTCCGATGTTTATTGGTGATTTCTGCACATCGGCAATTTTTCTCTTAGTGAAATTGGTTTGTATTTACTGAACGCAGGTACAGACTTTGCTGGTGCAGGGCCTTATTTGGGTCACTTTTTCGGGGGCCCCTTTTACATAGGTATACAGGGTGATTCAAAAGTCAGTCCCCCCCCCTGCTATTTTTTTTGGTGGGTTCAGGCAGATAAACGTCCTTTTGGGAAAGTTGCTTGTTGAAAAGGAAATAATTTTTGTTCTGTGTCGCGACTCACCCTCAGCACCAGGGGGTGCCACATGGGGGACAACTTGAAATTTACAAATGGAATTCCCCATCGAATAAAACCTTGTTTTGAATATCTCGTCGAGAAAAAAATAACAATGTTTGCAATATGGTGCTATGACGCCCGTAGCACCAACGACGAGTCTACAAAATTCAAAATCGACCTTTATTCTCCTGGCTTTTGCTCACGCTAGTAAGGTTACAGGCAAATAACGAAAATTGTAGAATGTAAAGCAATGTGTGTTCTTCTGGTTGTCACAGTCATGACCTTTGAAGCATGGTTAAAGTCCCAATGAACTTGGTTGTATATGTAACCCTTATCTTAATTCAGATTGCCTTAAGGCTATGGGTTCTTTCCTTCCTGTATTTCCTGTAATGTTATCTTAAGATCTATGCAAACTGACTGCTCTGTGGTGGCGTAATATGGTAACGTGTTCTCCGAGTGCGCCGCTAATCCGGGTTCGACTCCCAGCAGTGCAAAGAACGCTTACTCAGAGATCTCATAAAGATCGCACTGCTCACTGTAGTCCGGGGTTTGGTTCCCTAGGCCTTAAGAGGTTCGGATTCCTCGGAAAACAGTAGGTCCCGGCGCAGCATGACCACTGTAGTCTTTGAGCCGTAAAACCACAAAGAAATCAATCTATGCAAACTACAGCTACAATAAGTTAACGCAGTTTACACCATCTTGCTTTCTATGCCTTTGGTTTGATTCCTGGTAAAGAATGCTGGTCACTTCAAAACGTTACCCATGAGCCTTTTCAGCTTGTCTCTCTGAATTGATAATATTAATTTATATTTCATTTATGTCTATGGATCCAATTAAAGGGCAGAGGTCAATCCAAGATATCGTAACTTAGTTGAGTGGTTTCAGTCCATACTGATCGTTCAAAAATGTAGCTCTGTGGTCTTATATTGGTGACATACTTAGTTTCCATTAGAATAATGCCACTTTGATTCAGACAAGCGCCAGCGTTTAGCTTTGTTTTTATACAGATCTATAGTTCAGGAGTTTGATTCTCTGAGTGAAAGAGGTTTAAATTCTTTGGAAAGCTGTTGATCTTGGTGCAGCAGAGTCGCAGCCCTCTTTGCACCATAAGACACAGATAAACTGTCTTGTAGAAATGCTTTATTAACTTCCAGATGTTGCAATTTGAGAAATTGTGGTTCTTATATAGACCATAGCGTCCTTGGGGATGAGGACTCTGTACATCCTCTCTCTTACTGTCCTAGCTAAAGGCAGCTCGTCCATAAGAGCTGCAGCACCTCCTGTAATTTATTTCAGAAAAGAAAATTTTATTTATTGATCGTGCTGTTTCCACACATAAAGTTTACATGGAATGCATTTGAGTTTTTGAGACACCGTACCCAAGCGGGGAATTTGATTGTTATCCTCAAACCATGTGGAACATAGGCATAAAGTTATATAGGACAAAGCCCCCCCTATTAAACTGCAATTTCACATACAAGTGCTTTGTCATTGATATTTGAAAGACAGTGTGAAAGGCTCTTGCATCACCAATAGTTGCACCTTTTAAACCGGTCCTTGTCATCAATCCTTAAATAAAATTTGCCAGCC
>QLNU02006548.1:0-15974 GCA_006491805.2 Dysdera silvatica | reverse complement strand
TTTTTTCTTCAGTCCATAAGTTTAAAAAGCATGAATCCATTATAATTTGTGATTTATTATTTACCCGTTTTGGTTCGTTTATTTTATTTTCAAATCCCAATGATTCCATGAGGTCTAATAATTTTTCTTTGTTTAAATTTTCATTTTCCATTCTGATATTAAAATCCCCTATGACCAATATTTTATTTATAAAAGTATGTTGGAGGATGTTTAATTTATTTTCTAGGTTCATAAGGAAATTATTTATCTGTCCCTGTGGTGGTCTAAATAAAGCCAAAATTTTTAAATCGCTTGTTTTTACCCCTATCATTTCCACATCTTCCACCATGATCAAGGATTCTTCCATTATTTCACTGTCAATTTCGTTTTTTACACCTCCTCCTTTTTTGTTAACTCTGAACACCGCATTTTCGTAACATCCGTTTATATTCAGGTTTACACCTTCCTTTTTCCATGTCTCTGCAATAATCACTATTTCATGTTGATTATTCTCTTGGATTATCCCTTCAGTTATTTCAGTTTTATTCTTTAAGCTTCGAGCGTTCACGTAGAAGATTCTCAGTTGGTTCTTTGTTAATAGTTTATTGTCTTTTCTTTTTTCTAGCTGTCGATTTTGATTTTTTGATTTTTCCTGATGGTATTTTATTATGTATATTATCGATTTTTCATTTTAATTTTTCGGTATCTTTGATATTATGTATTTCATATATCTCAGAGATTTCTTTTTCCCTTACTTTTACTCTTCCATACACCGTCCATACATATTTCCAGTTATATTCACGTTTAAATTTTAGAGCTTCATTTAATAGATATTTATTTAAACTCGTTAAATGTGCATTTATATATATTTTGTTTTGTCTACTCCCTGTACCCTCTGTTGACACATTTTTTATGTATATTTCTTTCTATTTCTCCAGATTTCATTCCTTTTCTTAACATTTGTAAATCTCGCATTGATATTTTCACCCCTTCCTCGAAGTCTATGTGCAGCTTGTATATCATCCTCTTTTAATTCAATATTCATATCATTACAAATCTTACTTATTACAAATATTATTATTATTATTACAAATCTTGCTTATTATTTCTTCACAGTTTTCGTCTTTAAGTAGAGGTACACCATTAAGTACTAAATTTTGTCTTCGTATATACCGATCAACGTTATTTATATCTACGATCATATTTCCATTTTCTTCTATAAGTGTATGAATATTATGATTGTTTTCTTCACCCATTCCTTTCAGATTATTCGGTTTGTTTAACAATTCATTTTTGGGATCCATCAGTTCTTTTTTATTCTTTCTATTTTCCTCCATTATTATTATTCCAAATTCTCTCGTTATATCTTTAAAGGCTGTACGCATTTCGTTCATCGTTGTTGAAATATTATCGATCCGATCAGACAATTCGGTGTATCTTTCCTTCATTTCATTACTATCCTCTAGCATAATAAGTGTAGGTATTAGAGAAACCATATAAATAAAATCTCATATAAAACCCTTGATTGGCTCTCTTTCCCCCTACTCAATGCGTTATGTATTTTGTTCACGAAGTCGTCCGAACTAACCTTTCTTCTCTTTTGGCGACCTTTCTTTACTTACAGCTATTAGTGAATTGCTTCTTCTTATGTACTACTGTAATTGGAAAAGAGAGACGTTGTTTCTGTTGATATTGTTGACTCGTAGTGAGATGATACTCTCCATCCCCAGCAGGTAATCCTTGGTAGTCCATTCTGCAAAATAACGTTGGAGAAATGTCCAGAGCTAATGCACCTACCATTTGTATTAGGGCTCACGTAATTAAGGTAATGAAGAGCTCCCTCTCTCTAATGCACTCAACGGAAAGCGTGACACCTCTTATCGATACATCTAAGTTCAGAACGCTTTGCTAGTAAAATATAAATACCTTCTTGGTGAATCTGTCGGTCTTTTACGTCATGGCAGTTTAAATCGTCCGAAATTTCCATTATTTTGATTGAGATATCTTAATGACGTAATGATGGTGAGGCCGTTTGCGAACAGATAGCCGAAGTGATTTCTGGAAACCTGTTCTATGTGGCTCAGTGGTATGCCCAAAGTTCGGATCCTGTCTTGAAAAATGTCTTCGAGACTACTTTTAGTCTTTTCATGCCCGCCAAAACTCCACTCCATCGCCACTTGACTACGAAGCTAGCATAGAGTACATTGTACTCATGATTCCTGTGGTAAGAGCAACTTTTCAAAGTTTCGTTCTGGGGAAATAATGTGTTTGTCGCATAAATTTATCGATCACCTACTACAATTGTTTTGTAAAGCAGTGCAGAACTTCATTTTACAAATCATTTGTGCGTATGTAACATACTCGACGTATTTTTTAGTGCGAAGTTCTAGGCAAAAAACTCTGAGCTGCTCTGCACTTTAACAAAAGACCAGATACGCCATAGAGAGGGGGGTGCATTTCAAATATAAGGTTCGTAGTTTATTCTTTGAGCTTGAGTTCACTTATAAAGTTTTCTGTAAATCTGAACTTGGACTCGTATTTCCTTGCTATACGACGTATATATGCGATTGGGCGTAAGACACGGTTTTCAGAAGAGCAGCTTTCAGTCTGGAATTTAGCGTCTCCGACGGTTTCATTCTTCTTAGCATAGAACACTAATAGGCTGTGCTTTCTGAAAAATAAATTTTATCTTTCGTCGCTATGCAAGAATTGAATTCCTCCTCCCCAACCAAAAAAAGAAGGAAAAAACAAAATTGAAATGCAAGGGCATAATTTTCCCGTCTTGATTCTCCGTGCTTTCGACATTCCAAAGGGGTAGTTTGTCCAAGAAGTTATTGTACTCTCTCATTACCCGCAGCGTCGACGGATTTTGCATCATTTCTGTATTGTACCATTCATTTTCTGTTTGGCACTTAGTTTTGGGTTTTAACAATTCACATATATGTAGTTCTTTATTGGGAATCTCTAATGTCTTGGGCATGCTTTATTTACTCTACAACTGCTGATGGATTAGCTCAGATTTATTGGTTTTAGAGACATTTCTTTGAACTTCCTACACTCCTGATAGTGGGGAGATATGGGGCGAAAGTGTAAGTGATTTTTTGCAAAAAGTTATGACTCTGCTATCAACTGGAGAACTTACCTCTCAAGACATGTCTCCCTCCCCACTCCCTTTAGAATTATCGTTTGTATATTCTTGAGAAGTAAAAAGATACCACTTCTACAAAGTGACAGGGATTATTGCTAGAAAAATAAGTTTTTTTATGTACATTATGCGCTTTTCGACACATTGCAATTGCGAACTCGTTGGATTATATCCGCGTATTGATGGGCAAAGTTAAACAAAATAAACTAACAATTTTATTTATATCACAATGATTTTTATATATCATTTTTATATATCACATGATTTTTTATATATCATTTTTATTTGTCACAATGAAAATGATTTGTGAGCACAGTAGTGGTGAAACAGACAAAAGAGTGTTTTAATTTTCAACTCAGTATAATGCAATCCAACGGTAGGAGTGGGCCTCTGTTGTGGTGCAGTGGTATCCCGTTCGCCTAGTATGCCGTTATCTCGGGTTCGACTCCCAGCCAGGGCCGCCGTTTAGTGGGGGATACGAGTACCGCAGTATCGGGGCCCGGAGTTTTTATGGGCCCCGCGACGCTGATCTCATCTACCAAGCTCGTAGGTTGTAGGGGCCGACGATGCTGAATATGTTTTTATTAGAGGGCCGTTGAGAAAATCGGTACCCGAGCTCGTTATTGTTAGCGGCGGCCTTGCTCCCCGCTATGGAAAAGACAATTATCGACTATCTGCTCATTGTAATCTGGGGGTTGTTTTCCTGGGTTTTAAGAGGCTCAAGTTCCTCAAGGAAACTAGGTCCCGGCACATAACGTCCTTTACTATCCTTTTGCGCCGTAAAACTCGTAAATAGTAGGCGAAAACCAAACATCTGGTACTACGTGTTATGCAACTGTATAATTTACTACATACTCGATAATTTATCGCTCTATATGGTCGCGCGCAATTCTTAAGCGATTTTGTACTGGGCTATGATTACTTCTTTGATTACTATGATTACTTCTCTCAGGCTCGCCTACATTCCTGGATCGTTGAAGAACGACAGGGGCTTTGTAACCGTATTCCATTTCATTTTATGAGAATCGAGATTTTGAAGTCCCCAAAAATGTTCAGATGATTCATAGATGTGATCTGAAAACGTATGTTGGCCGACATTATTCTGTCCCTTCGCTTTACAATTAACTAATTCATTTCCTAAATTTAAAAAACAGTTTGCAGTCACTTACTGGGCTTGGACTCCGAACTTCACCTTACCGTGGTCTTACGAACGATGATGTGGCAGCTTAAACAATATTTGCGACACACGAGATTTCAGAGTGAGGTTGGAAACTGTTCTTTATCTCACCGCTAAAAAAATTTATCTATCACAGGAGACAATGCATACAATGTGCAGAGACATGTTTCTGTATTATATTGAACGAGTTACGTGTACAGACTATAAATCGCATATACAGACGTTCATAAAATGCCACCCTGTGATGATGGGTCCCCAGAAAAAAACATTTAACTGGCCAATGACCCAATATTGCCGCAGAAATTCTAAACTCCATTTCACAGATGAACGAAAGAACGTAGAGACTCTAAATTCCATTTAACAATTTAATAAACGATTTTTTCTTAAATAATTTAATGCTACTTGTATTCTTCATTAGGTGGATTATTCCATAGTGGTATACCTGTGTATAGTCGAAGCTTTTCCTAATAACTCTATTCTTATTTTAGGTAGTCTGAAGTAATCTTTTTCTCTTACAGTCTTACGAACACGATAAAAATTTATGTCTGTGCTACCAACATGTTTAAGTTCGTGGAAATATTCGACGAAACAATACGCAATATAAATAAGACACAAAAAACAACGTTTTAGAAGCGTATTTGTGTCAAGATTGAGTTCAAGCTGCGCGTTTCGGGCGATAAAAGTTCGCCCTTCTTCGGGAGTGAACCCGTGGAATATCGTCAACAAACGAGGTTGATTCGCGGATGTAACTAGAGTTGAGTTATTAAGTGAAATATTGACTTCCAAAAATAGGAAGTCAAGTAATACGTGGTTTTTGTAGTGCGGCCACTCTTCCCAGAAATTACCAAATTGTGGAAAAGTTGGCTGTCTGTTGGTAGAGGTGGCAATTATGACGGGACTATGGACTAATATCAGAAGGAGTTAGGTGGAGTACATTTCGCCAAGCTGAGCTGAAGGAAGGAGTTGAGCTGTGATCATTCACTATTTAATCACGAAACATGTTAATGAAGAAAGCTTCGGCGAAGTCCAGTTCAAGTGGTGAATGAGGTTGGTGGATGATACGAGCGTCGAAAAAGTTAAAGCGATGGTTGTGTTCATGGCTGTGAACAGCAATGGATGATTTGTGCGCCTCACCTTTCTCAACGTATCGGCGATGTTCTTTCAACCGATGGATGAGGGCACGTTTTGTCTGTCCGATGTGGGAAAGTCCGCACTGGCAAAAAATTTGATACAGGCCCCAGCGTTGGAGTGTGGAAATGTTATCTTTGAGTCTAGAGGGCAAAATGTTGTTAATAGGCGAGAAGGTAACTTTGAATTTGGCTTGCCGAAGGACTGGCAATGGCAGAGCTAAGTTTGGGCACGTAAGGGAGTGTTACGAAGCCAATGTAATTATTTGAAGATATTCGGTTAAGAGATGTACTACAAGAACGTTTGGAGAATTTGAAAACGGCAGCATCGATAATGCTGGGACAGTACCCACGGCTGCGGGCGATGGTCTTAAGCAAAGAAATTTCATCAGATAAGGAGTCCATTGACGAACAGAACTGTAGAGCCAGGAAGACATAGGTGTAGAAGGCGGACATTTTTTGTTGATACGGATGGAAAGAAAGATTATGTTGAGGGAGAGTAACGCTGAAAGGCTTGCGGTACACCGAAGTAGCGAAGTAGTTATGATGTTTAGTAATCTGTATATCCAAAAGTGAAGGGAATTATCTTCTTCAATTTCGAGGGAGAAGTTAAGCGCAGGATCCAAAGTATTGATATTTGATCTGGAGGACTGTCCCACATAATAAAAATGTCATCCATGTAGCGATCCCAGAGTTTAAACTTGATAGAGTTGAGGAGATTGGATTCAAAGAAATGCATATATATGTCACAAAGGATTGATGAAAGTGGGTTACTCATAGCTAAGCCACTGGTTTGTTGGTAATGTTGTCCGTTGAAGACAAATGCACTAGAGTTGACACAGATTGAGGTGAGATTGATAATTTCAGCAATTTCTGGTTGTGAAAAGTGGAATTCGGAAAGACGAAGTTTAAGGCAATCAAGTGCACCTTCGACTGGTATGTTGGTGAACATGGAGTTCACATCTAACGTGGCGATGGAGCAGGTGCCTGGTGAGATAGAACGTAGTTTTTTGATGAAGTCTAAAGAATTCTTGCAAGTGTGGATATTGGCAGAGGTAAGATGATGGAAACAAGAAACTTGGCGAGTTTATGAGACTGCGCCTATGCACGAAGTGATGGGTCGGAATGGTAAACCGGGTTTATGAATTTTCGGAAGGGCGTAGAAACGCGCTGGAATGGCGTGAGACAAGTAAAAAGAGTTCTTTTGTCTAGCAGTAAGCAAAGGCGAAGCACGGATGATTTTGTTGTAGTGGATGCGTAGCTGTTCAGTGGGATCACGAGGTAAGGTTTTGTAAGGACCAGAGGTGATGACCGCGTTAGCGCCCGCATGGTACTGCTGTTTGGTAAGGACAACAATTTGACCGCCTTTGTCTGCTTTGGAAATGTGGAGGCTGTCATTGGAGGTTACTGACTTCAATGCGGAAAGAACTTCTTTTGGTAAGTTTGGAACAACTTTTTTAGGAAAGTTGGTGGCAATGGTATGACTGATGAGATGTCTAATAGTCTCTTTCTGTTCCGGTTCTAGGCGGCTGTATTTGAGTGACTTCTCTATAGGTGAAACTAGGTTAGGTACCGAGGGGCGGCACGATTTTGCGAAGTTAAAGTTGTACGACAACGCGTTGAGTTGAACCTCGGAGAGATCCACGCCAGACATATTAACAACCGGTGGATTCAGATGGTGGGCCGGCGACGAAAACGTTGGAAAATGAGAAGTTATTAACTCGCAGAGCTTTTTTGCGTGGGTACGCTTCTGTACAGAGGAGATGTGGGATGCATAGTCCCAAGTGCGTGAATCAAGCTGGTGGAAATTGTTGAGTGAGTTGGCGACAAACAGGTGTAATGAGTAAAGTTCGTGTTCAATAGCAGCCAAGGAACTACGGGTATCTTGGATGGTAGCGCGAAGCATGGCAAATCTGCGCTTAACTTCTCCCTCGAAATTGAAGAAGACGATTCCCTTCACTTTTTAGATATACAGATTACTAAACATCACAACTACTTCGCTACTTCGGTGTACCGCAAGCCTTTCAGCGTTGCTCTCCCTCCACATAATCTTTCTTTCCATCCGTATCAACAAAAAAATGTCCGCCTTCTACACCTATGTCTTCCGGGCTCTACAGTTCTGTTCGTCAATGGACTCCTTATCTGATGAAATTTCTTTGCTTAAGACCATCGCTCGCATCCGTGGGTACTGTCCCAGCATTATCGATGCTGCCGTTTTCAAATTCTCAAAACGTTCTTACAGTACATCTCTTAGTCGAATATCTTCAAATAATTACATTGGCTTCGTAACACTCCCTTACGTGTACAAACTTAGCTCCGCCATTGCCAAAGTCCTTCGGCAAGCCAAATTCAAAGTTACCTTCTCGCCTATTAACAAGATTTTGCCTTTTAGACTCAAAGATAACATTTCCACACTCCAACGCTGGGGCGTGTATCAAATTTTTTGCCAGTGCGGACTTTCCTACATCGGACAGACAAAACGTGCCCTCATCCATCGGTTGAAAGAACATCGCCGATACGTTGAGAAAGGTGAGGTGCACAAATCATCCATTGCTGTTCACAGCCACGAACACAACCATCGCTTTAACTTTTTCGACGCTCGTATCATCCACCAACCTCATTCACCACTTGAACTGGACTTCGCCGAAGCTTTCTTCATTAACATGTTCCGTGATTCCATTGTGAATGACCACAGCTCAACTCCTTCCTTCAACTCAGCTTGGCGAAATGTACTCCACCAAATTTCTTCTGATATTAGTCCATAGTCCCGCCATAATTGCCACCTCTACTAACAGACAGCCAACTTTTCCACAATTTGGTAATTTCTGGGAAGAGTGGCCGCATTACAAAAACCATGTAGTACTTGACTTCCTACTTTTGGAAGTCAACATTTCACTTAATAACTCAACTCTAGTTACATCCGCGAATCAACCTCGTTTGTTGACGATATTCCACGTGTTCACTCCCGAAGAAGGGCGAACTTTTATCGCCCGAAACGCGTAGCTCGAACTCAATCTTGACATAAATACGTTTTTATAGCGTTTTTGTCTCTTATTTATATTGCGTATTGTTTCGTCGAATATTTCCACATGCTTAAATTATGTTTCACTGCATGATACACAAAACCAAGTTCACATGCGACAATTCTATCATATTCACTGCTGTTTTTGAAGTTAACAAAATAATTTGAAAGCTTATTTGCGCTTCCAAAACTCTATTTTTCCTTTAGTATATGTCCTTTGTAAAGTGAACGTCTTTTGTATCATATATAAATTTGGTCAAAAGAGACTTGATATATGAAGTATATCTGTTTTAATATAATCACCGTTCTCTGACAGGATCGTTTTTCATCAATTATTTACAGTTCCACACCTATTAAATCTATCTAGTAACAGTATGAAATCTATTTGAAAAACACCTTTATTCTTATTTCAAAGAAAGGAAAGCATTGAAATCATTTCGTTTCAATTTCACAATATATACGGAGATACGATTTACACACTATGATCCATAGGCGTAGAGTTATACGGGCCCCTTGGGGCCCAAGCCGCCCCAATAATCTGAAATAAATTGCGATTTTACATATACTGTAATGTATAAACACACATAAAATGTGCTTGGCCCCCAATGATTTCGAGAACTCTACGCTGATGCTATGATCCAACAGTCCGACCCTATCATGCATATCAATAAATGAATTTAGTTTTTTCTACTGAAGCTCTTTCAAAATATATTTATTATTTCCGATCTTTAAAATAATGAATTAACATATATTTAAGACCTTAAATGTGACATTTAATATGTTGTAAATTTGTTTAATAGCTCATAGCTAAATATCATTGCAATATGGTTTACAGTAAACTCCAGATTATCCGTGCTCAAAAGTACTTTTAATAATAGGCCAACAGATGGCACTAACTTTAAACATATTTCAGTACTACAATTCACACTTTCAATAATGAATATATTCCAGTCTGTACTAAGTATATATTATATTTATATCTATTTTTTACTTATATATATATATATATATATATATATGGCCTGCAAAAGGGTTGCTGGTATCTAACTGGAAGGAGACCCACACGCTGAACGTATGTGACGATGTGTGGAACCGGCCAGGCCAGTAACCTAGTGTCCTACCCCGCCTTCAAGTGGTGCAGGCTGAGCTTTCTATTTATGTGGCAAATTAATATTTGCTGCACGGATAGAAAGGCGGAAGGGGAGGGCTAATTCACCAACCCGTCTAGCCAGCGTGGTGAAATTATGGCTAATTCCTCCATTATGTTGACACACCAGAAACCATGGCCCCTAGTCTCCAGGTGCTGGAGTGCTCCTGATCAAGGCAGCGGTCAGTGTGGCATGAAAGCAGGGGGTGCTAAGAATCACTGGAATGGCCCAGGCTGCCGTTTGTTATTGACCTTGGCTACGTTTAATGGACGATCCCTTGCTTCTGAAGCAAAACTTCAGGAATTGGAAGAGGAACTAGACAAGATCAAATGGGACATTGTAGGACTCAGTGAAGTTAGAAGAAAAGGTGAAGAGTTGGTGGAACTTAAAAGTGGACATTTGTTTTATTATAGAGGAACGGAAACTGGAAGAACAAGTGGTGTTGGCTTCTTAATCAACAAAAGAATTAAAGACTGTCTTCTGGAAGTTGAAAGTACATCAGATCGAGCAGCGAGGCTCGTTGTTCAACTAACCCAGCGATACCAACTTCAGATAGTACAGGTATATGCACCAACATCAAGCCATACCGACGAAGAGGTTGAAGAATTTTATGAAGAAATCAAAGAGTTACACACCAAAGGGAAACAACATATCAAGCTCATCATGGGGGATTTCAATGCAAGAATTGGACAACAGGAACAAGGAGAGACATCGGTTGGTAAATACGGATATGGGGAAAGGAATGAACGTGGCGATCAACTCATCGAATTTGCAGAAGCTGAAAACCTTAGCATCATGAATTCATTTTTTAAGAAGAAACCGCAAAGAAAATGGACATGGAAACACCCCAATGGAGGAACCAGCGAAATTGACTATATCCTGGCAAACAAGAAATCAATTATTGAAGATTGCAGCGTACTGAACAGATTTAATACTGGAAGTGATCATCGAATGGTGAGATGTAAAGTGCACTTAAATACTAAATTAGAACGACAGAAGCTCATTAGGAAACAAGTAAGTAAGAGGGTGGATCTAATGAAACTGAAAGTAAATACCGAGGCATTCAAGTTGGAATTAAAAAATCGCTTTTCTGCACTGGAAGGACTTATTGAAGAAATTGATATCTCAGAAGCAAATGAAAACATTGTTAAGACAATAGTTGAAACTGCTGGGGAAATTGGTGGTGTAACCTGTAAAAAGCACAATAGCAAATTATCTGAGAAGACGAAACAGCTCATGAAAAGGCGAAGAGATATGAAGGTGGACAATCAAAATACCAGTTCCAGGATTGAGTACATAGAACTTTGTAAAACTCTGCGCAAAAGCATGAAAGAAGATATAAGAAAATTCAATTGTGAGCTAGTAAGGAAAGCCATTGAAAGCAACAAGAGCCTTAGGGTTGTTAAAGGAAGTTTATCTGTTGGGAAGAAACACATCATTGCATTAAAAGGAGAGGATGGCACCGTAACAAGAAATAGGGAAGAAATACTTAGAAGAGTTGAAGAATTCTACAAAAAACTATATGAAAGTAACAGTGGATTAAACGAAGACTCTGAAATAGTCGAAGGAACAGCTCCTAAAATCTTAAAAGAAGAAGTTTCATTTGCAATAAAAAATATGAAGAAAGGAAGAGCCCCTGGTGATGATGGTATTACATTAGATATCCTAAAAGAAGCTGGAGAATATGTAGAAGACATACTTGCAAAATTCTTTACCAAATGTCTTAACAGCGGTAACATACCAAACCAATGGGATTCTGCAACAGTAATTCTTTTGCATAAAAAAGGTGATAAAGAGGATTTGAAAAATTACCGACCAATTAGCTTGTTACCTGCTATTTATAAAATCTTCACAAAAGTGCTAACACATCGCCTGCAGAAAAAATTAGATGCAGCTCAACCAAGAGAACAAGCTGGATTTCGAAGTGGATTCAGTACAGTGGACCATATTCAAGTATTAAGAGAATTAATTGAAAGAACACATGAATATGAACTTCCATTGTGTGTTGCATTTATTGACTATGAGAAGGCCTTTGACTCTATTAAAACATCAGCAGTCATCAACTCTTTAAGATCAACAGACATCGAGGATGTGTACATTGACATGGTGAAACGTGTGTATAAAAATGCAAGTGCAAAATTTCGGTTACATAAAGATACCAAAACTATCAAACTTGGCAAAGGGGTGAGGCAGGGAGATACCATTTCTCCAAAACTTTTTACTTCAGCTTTACAGATGATTTTTCAGCTGATAAATTGGAATAACAAGGGAATAAAAATAAATGGTGAATATTTAAATCATCTGCGGTTTGCTGATGACATTGTTATTTTTTCAACGAACCCATCAGAACTCCAAGACATGGTACAGGAGCTCTCAACTAGAAGTAAAGAAGTTGGACTCAAGATGAACCTACAAAAAACTAAGATCATGTTCAATAATTTTGTAGAGGAAACAAAAATACAAGTTGACAACATTGAGCTAGAAATTGCTGATTCATATATTTACCTTGGCCAGCTGATTTCAATGGATGGCAACATTATGAAAGAACTCAACAGACGTATTAAACTTGGCTGGAGTGCATTTGGAAGAAACAGTTTTATCCTGAAGGGGAAATTGCCTTTGTGTCTAAAAAGAAAGGTCTTCAACCAGTGTGTATTGCCAGTCCTCTCTTATGGATCAGAGACATGGAGTCTAACAGTTGGAGCAATACGAAAGTTACAGACAACGCAAAGGAGCATGGAGAGGTGCATGCTTGGAATAACTAGGAGAGATCGAAAAAGAAACACTTGGGTGAGAGAGCAAACTAGAGTAGAGGACATCATTGTTAAAGTAAAAGGACTGAAATGGCGATGGGCTGGGCATATTGCAAGAAGAACTGATCAACGATGGACAACAGAAATTCTGAACTGGATTCCAAGAGACCACCGAAGACCTAGAAAACGTCCTCAAACTAGATGGGTGGATGAAATAAGAAAACAGGTTGGGGTGACGTGGAAACGAATGGCCCAGGATAGACTTGTGTGGAAAGCATTTGGAGAGACCTTCATCCAGCAGTGGATAGATAATGGTTGAATATGATGATGATGATGATATATATATATATATATATAGGATAATGCAAAAACGGCAGCAGGAGCACAAGAAAGTCAAGGTCCAGCTCACGCAAGCATTCCAAGAAAGACTTAGAAGCATTGTGAAGACGAAACTGAGCGGGAAGAACACCACGCAAGCAATTAACGCATATGCGGTACCAGTGCTCACCTACTCCTTCGGGATCATCAAATGGTCCAACACTGAACTAGAACAACTCCAGCGGAAAATGAGAACCATCCAGAGAAGAGCCGGACAACTACACCCTGCAACGGCAATTGAACGGCAAACACTACCCCGGGAAGAAGGAGGACGCGGACAAGCGGACCTCAAAGACTTACATGACAAGCAGATCCAGAGCATGAGGCAATACTTCCAGTTGAAGAGTCCCCGATCGCCACTCATCCAAGCCATAATACAAGCAGATGCAAATTACACGCCACTAAACCTGTGTAGTACCGAAGAGCGTGTCCTGGAAACAGCCAATGAACAGAAACTAAGAACTTGGGCCGGAAAACCATTACATGGCAGGCACTACAATGACCTGCAACAACCACACGTTGACAAAAAGGCATCAAATTCTTGGCTGGCCAAAGGCACTCTCCAGCCAGAGACAGAAGGATTCATGCTAGCCATCCAAGACCAAGTGATCGCAACAAGGAACAATCAGAAATTCATCCAGAGAAAAGACATAGAAAGCGACAAATGCAGACACTGTCATGCGGCATCGGAGACAATCCAACACGTGATGGCAGGATGCAAGATCCTTGCGCAGTCAGACTACAAACATAGACACGATCAAGTAGCGAAAATAGTCCACCAGAAATTGGCAGCGAATGCTGGCTTTCTGACAGAAAAATGCCCGTACTACAAATATGAGCCAGAGACCGTGCATGAGAACGAAACACACAAGCTTTACTGGGATAGAGCAATCATAACAGACAAGACAGTCCCACATAACCGTCCTGACATAACCCTCGTCGATAAATCGAATAAGACCACGTACTTAATCGACATAGCAGTACCCAACACCAATAACATACAGACAACCTACACAACGAAAATCACCAAGTACCAAGATCTCAGACATGAAGTACGAGATATATGGGGTATGGAAAAGATCTTCATCATCCCGTTAGTCATCTCAGCAACAGGGATAGTACCAAAAACGCTTGCGACGAATTTGGAGATACTCAACATTGACCCAAACACCTACATTGAAATACAAAAAGCCACAATCCTAAACACGTGTCACATTGTCAGGAAGTTTCTAGACATGGCACATTAAGAAGTGATGTAAAAAGAGGCTTGGGAACATGGCGCTCTGCCCGTCCCAAAGCCTGTTACCGCCAAGAATGGGCGAGGAAAACTTTTTTTTTATATATATATATATATGTAAATAAATAAATAAATAAATAAATAAATAAATAAATAAATAAATAAATAAATATATATATATATATATAAATAAGAAATTGAGAGACTCCGAAAGGATATAGTGATGCGAGACTGAAAGAAACCAATAGATGCACGCGCATCAATATGAATTCATTATACTTTGTGAACCAACAGATGACGACCCAAGAAAATTATATTTTTGTTTTCGATATATTATTAAACACTTTCACAATAATTTTAATTCGTATTCCTTTAAATGATGATTAAAGCTACGTATCATGTATCCGTATTTTGCTTACACTTGGCCAAAAACAGGTTTATTCCTTAGGCCGCTATGAATATAGCGCGTCCCAAAAGTTTATGAACAACTATTGTTTTGAATATCAGCTGAAGTACACAGAGAAACGAATGCAAAATATTTTTATTCATACAGCAAACCAAAAGATATATATGATGCAAAATTTAAATATTATTTAACACTCACACATATTTTGTGGAAAAATGAAATAAAATAATGCTGTCCCAAAAGTGTATGGGCAGCAAATTAAAACATCGTTTTAATAAGCTAAATTTCAAAATTTGCATATTACTGTGGTTACTTTATGACGTAATCATGTTTATATGTAATTTCGCAGAAAATATCTTTACCTTTGTTAGTTGAAAAAAAATGCCACGAAATTGCTGATGTTGCTAAACAAATGCAACGAAGTAAATCCAGTATCTGCCTAGTTTTATCAAAAAATGACAGTGTAACTGAAAAAAAAACCTGTGCGGACGACCCAAAAAGACGAGTGACCGACAAGACAGACAAATTTTAAAATCATCTTCTACTCAAGTAAAGTCTGTGCGTTAAATAACCCAGGATTTAGCTACTGCCGTATCATATCTACTGTTCATCGATGTTCGCAGGCAAGTAGAATTCATATTTATCGTAAAATACGTTGCTCTTCATTGCTGAAGCCACATCACAGAGAAGCGAGTGTTGCTTGAGCCAAGAAACATATGCATTGGACCGACAAGTGGTTATGCGTATTATTTAGTGATGAAAAAATTTTAATCTAGTTGGTCGGGCTTATTGTTGGCAAGACATACGACGGGAACTTTGCACTTTTTTCAGCCGCCAACCAGGTGAAGCATCTGTCATGATGTGGGAGGCATTCTGCTTTAATGGTACCACAGATATCGCTTATATGCAAAGTTGACAGTTCTCCAATGATGATTATCAAGATGCTTCTTCCCCTTTCATATTCTTTTTAAATTTACATTGCCTTGCGTAATATCCTTTTGTATGACACGCGTTACAGTTTTTTAATTCATGTTTCAACCCACATCGCCAACAACAACAATCCTCTTAGCGACTGACAGTCTGCCGTTTTGTTTTAGAGAATATTACGCTACGTGGTTTATTTTTTTGTCCACGGAGTGAAAGAATTTATTGTTCTTTAGCGTCTGCCACGATGTCAATTTCTTTTAATTGATTAGTAGCGTGTTCACTAGCTCGACAAATGTCAACAGCTTTATCTAATTTTAATTCTCGTTCCGCCAATAACAGTTCGCGTAATTTATCTGAAAGTATTCCACGTACTATTTGGTCGCGAAGTAAACTGTCCTGTAGTTTATCAAATGCACAGTCTGTAATTTTAGTTCGTAGCTTAGTTAGATAAATATCAAAAGGTTCTAACTCGCCTTGGATACAATTAAAGAATGAATAACGCTAGTTTGTTTCATTTGGCTTTGGCGACCAGTAATCGTCGAATTTCGATTTTATTATCGCCAAGTTGTTTTTATCCTCCTCCGCTATTTCGAATATGTTGTAAATTACAATTGCCGCTGGGCCAATGGCGGATAAAAACATAGCCGCTTACACTTCAGCGGATTTAGTTGACAA
>QLNU02006542.1:0-28251 GCA_006491805.2 Dysdera silvatica | reverse complement strand
CTCATATATCGTAGGAATTTGAGATTCCCCCATGTCATTGTTTAAAAATTTGCTTTACACAAGTTGTCTGCCGTGCATTTACTTTCAAAAGTTTTATAATCACATTTTAATGTAAGGGGAGTTCGCTATTGCTGCAAGCAATATTTTTGGTTATGCTTCCCCTTCCTCCTCAGGTTAATTAACATTGGCTAACATAAGAAAATAAGACTAACGGCAACCCCCCACTATCCCCTCAATGTGCTTACGAAATACTTGAACGCTTTCTAAAGTACTTTTTTTTTTTATTTACTACAGTCTTTGATTTTACCATGTTTGGCGCAGTATAGCCCAGATGCTCTTGCGCCATAAAAAAGCCAAACAATCAATCTAAAGTACTTTTTAGCTCATTGCTAATTATCAAGCAGTATAAATTATTTTTGTAGCATTTTAATATGGGAGATTTCAAGTATTACGTAAGCACATTGGTGGGGGAGGGCTGTTGCCGTTGGTCTTATTTTCCTATGTTGGTCAATGTTAATTTTTGCTTACCCGGAGGGAGGGGGGATTGAAATGGCCAAAATATTGCTTACGTAATACTTAACTCACCCTATTTTGCATATTTACTAAAATGTTTCACAGTATTGAAGGAGGTAACGATTTTTCTCAGCTCCCCCCCCCCGAACTGCTCATATGAGAGTCACTGTCTCCCATTGGAACAATAGCATTAGATAAAAAATAAAATTGCCCACGAAATAAAATTTTGTTTTTATCACCCCCCGCCATCCCCCTTTGCCGCCAATCCCCCCCTCCCTTTTTTTGAAATTCTGTTCACGACGAGCATAGGTCACACCATATTAAAATCAGCCAATCAATTTTATTGCAGGTGAAATATACATTTTCTTTTGGCAAACACTCTTTCCCGAGAAATATAGGCTTAATTTTATATTATTTTTTTAAGAGTAATTTCATTACAGAGTTCAATTAAACGTACAAAATTTTAAAATTTTCAGTGCGCAATGCAATATGAAGAGTATGTGAGTATAAAATTATTAGCCATTTCAATTTTCCACGAAACTTGGCAAAAACATACCCCGGTGCTTTCATAATGTGATAACTGGACAACATATTATGTTGTCCAGTCCAACATATTATGTTGTCCGATCAACAATTGCATTAAACCCATATAATATCGTGCGCATACACATCAGGGCCAAGCCAAGCCAAGCATATCCTATCATATGGGGCGCCTACAAACAAAGTTTGTTTTATCCCCCACGGAAAGGAGAGAGATGAGATGGGGTTTTGGGTGGAATGGTGGGGTAGGTAGGAATAAAATTAATAAAAGGTTTCTATGCTTGGATGGCTGACTTTGGGATAACGGGAAAATTAAAAGGGGGGAATTTTGAGAAATAGCAGCCAAAAATCTTTGTAATAGCCAATAAGAAAGGCGGGGAGCGCGGTCCAATGGTAACGGAGAAAACGCCGGGGCTGTGACGTCAAGCCTCGAGTTGGGTGGGAGGAGCGAAGCTCGTCAGTTTTCGCAGCGGTGGTGATAGCGAGGTGAATAAAGTTGGGTGGTTATGAATGTTGTTTCGATGTTATCTGCACCTCAACCAGTGCTCCAAGTAAATGGGAAGGAAAAGGAAAGGATGTGATTGGGATGGGAGGGCAAGTTTTGAAATGAGAAGGGAGTAAAAGATGGGAATGTGAATGGAAGTTGGAAAGGAAAGTTTTTTTTATTATTAAAGTTGTCTGGGTGGTAAAATGCGGCTGTTAATAACAATGGGGACATACATCAGGATTTCCACTCATATTAGACAAAAAAAAAAGACTTTTTCCAGGTTTTTCCATGACCTTTTTAAACTCACTGACCAATCACAACGAAAGTTCGGTTGCGGGGGGTAGAAAACGGCTTTACGTTCTTGGGATATTTAGCTATTCAAAATAGAAATTAAGAAAGGTTTCCATGACTTTTCCCGATTTTGACCAAAAAATCTTTATTCTATTAAAGTAATGAATATGTATCCTAAACATGAGTGAAACCATATTTCTAAGGATTTAAGTTGTGAACAAAAAATGCAATGTTTTAAGCATTAATGAGAGCTTGGAATAATAAAACGATTCGAAAAAAAAAAGAAAAAAAAAAGTCATGGCTCTACCTCTTCTTGACAACTTATAGAAAACACAACATTTCACCACACTCATATCGTCAAAAACGAATTTCATGTTTGTTTTTTTAGGTAAAATGTTATACAGTGAAAACTGTTTATAACGACGCCGGATATTACGACCAACCTCATATAACTACAGAATTTTTGCAAGAAGTTTGGTTTGCTATTCTACTCCAAACTAAATATATTGGTTATAACAACATCGTATATAAAGACGAAATTGGCTGTAACGACGGCAATTTTTTATAACGACATCGTATAAAAAGACGAAATCTGCTGTAACGACGGCAATTTTGTAATCTACATAGATTCTAAATAGAGAAATTCGTATCGGATATAACGACGCAACTCGACAGTCATAAATCAGAACCACGTGGGCTAGTTATTAAAATTTACAGTTAGTTATCAAAATTTAAGCGTTATTCTAATCTTGTTTATTTACAAATATCCGAGAAATTTTTATTACTGCTAAACCTGAATATTGAAGATAACGAACCGTTAAAAAAAGCCACGTGATTTATTAATTGAATATCAGGAGGGTCATATTCTTAAGGGGCCCATTCTATTTTTTTTTAGGGTAGAGATCGCAAAACTCTTAAACCGGCACTGTTCTTAAGTCATTAATATAATAAATACTATTCGTTACATTTGTTTTCTACATTATATACTTTAGTAGTATTTTCTACAATCTTTTCAATTTAAAAAACTAAAAAATACTACTTATTTAGTATGGCTATAAATGTAATTTAATTTAAACGGAAATTAAATTCATTATAATTAAATATATTTTTATTTAATTTTGAAACTAAACAGTTTAATACTTTTTACTATCAAAATAATACATAAAACTCTAGAGTGCATTACTATAGGCTACTATGTCTTTAAAAAGATATTGGTTATAACGACCGAATTTGCATGGTCCCTTGGAGGTCGTTATAACCGATTTTCACTGTATATTGTTTTGTATCTACTTTTTTTTTAGCATAAATTTAAAACTATCTAATTTATTTTTAAGTGTAGTATTATTTGCGAGATTTCACCTGTTTCGACCATTTTGGCCCCGACCATTTATTTCACAAGCTTTGTTATTTTTATTGTGTTCAAACTTATATTTATTTCCTGTTTTTACGAACACGTACATGGTCCCATGTTCCATGACCGTACCGTGTTGAAAATGCCGGTTCTCATCTCATTGCCGAAGATCAGCAACTTGGAGCTCAATCAGTTTTTAGGTGGATGATCACTCGTGGAAAGCACTTGTGGTGTTCGAAATCAATTCCTGGTTAAATTGTACGTTCAACTAACTTGCTTACCAGCTATCGTAATGAGCAGAAGGTGCTCAAGATATTAACCCTCATACTACGAGAGAGTATGACGTCATTTAGTGAGACCTCCATCCTTCAGTGGATAGGTTGTGGTTGTAAATTGGTGATACAGTCGAAACCGCGTATATGCAAGTATTTTTGAAGCCAAACGAATGTTTTATTACAGAATTTAAACCAGATATATGCAAACAAATTTTATGAACAAGTTTTCATTCACAGTAAATGTGTAGTTGGCAACCCTATTTTTAAGGGTTGGCTTTTCCCATCGGAAATAGCTGTCAACCCATTGGCGTAGGCAGAGGGGGGTGTTGATGGGGATTGTAGCCCCCCTTGAGCTTATAACCCCACCCCTTACGAACTTTCTGCGTACACCTATATGTCAATCCTTGCCGAAGTGTCACTTACCAGCTTATTTATAGCTTTGTTTTCGCCTTACCCCCCCGTCCCCCTCGCTTTCTAATAATAATAATAAATAAATAAACATTATTTATCACAGGAGACATACAATGCACACACAATATGTAAAGACATGTTTGTGCAATACATTAGACAATTCCATGCACATACTAACGTACATAATATGCCTGTGTTCGGAATGACTGTCAAACTTTGTATTTGTAACTGTGGCAGTGAATTACGCATCTTGTGTTTTATTGGGTCTGCAAAGTTCCTAGTCTATTTGCTAATTTTTTCCTTTCTTCTTTTGCATTTTTCACTTTATATTCATTGTGAACATGGCAGATGAAAAGAAACGACAAATTTGCTTAAATATTGATCAAAAGTTGGCGATTTTAAATTTTTTGACATCAAATAATAAGACAAAGATATAAATAACAAAAGAATATGGTTGTAATTTGTCCACTGTTTTCCACAAATACAGTTCAGTGTTTATATAAGTACTACACTGCTTCTTGTTCTTTTTGTTAATGAAGTAATAGTACTGTGCATTATAAATATTGAAATAAATAATGTATATGATTTATAAAATTAGAAATAAGAATATCTAATTTAATAATAAAATTCAATAAAAATTTAATGAGCAAATTATATATTCCAGAAGTTGCAAACCGCGATAAGGTGAAACTTGGGTTATATGCAGTTGATCTCGTTGGTAAATATCTATCGGCATATATGCGGTTTCGACTATATATATGTTTTTAGGAGAAGTGTGGATTCTTTTTAGGTAAATAAGCCGAAGAGAAAGAAGAAAAGTGTAAAGTATCGCTCTCGAACTCCTATTTTTCATTTTGTTTTTCTTTTCCCCTATTTCGGGCCATAGGGGATAAATTCGTCTGCATTTTGAAGAAACACTGCAACTACTGGCGATTCGCGAGGTGGAGGAGGCGATCGCCCCCCCCCCGTCAGGCTTAAATAGGAAAAAATAAAGACGATGAAGAATATTTTATGTGTTGTTTGTTACTACCGTAATAAACTAAAATCTTACACCAAAGTCTCCAAGCCTTGGAGAAATGCAATCTAGACGTTTTTCCATGAATCTACAAGCTATTCGCCTTTCAAACTGCATTTTCAGTAAGCGTTGCTTCAGCAGAACGTAGTTTTTTTTATGTTTGAAGCCCCCTCAAACTTGGCTTCGAACGCGGATGACAGAAAAAACTTTTAATGCACACCCACAGAGACATTCATATTGATGTAAATAGTGAGTGACAGATTTTCAAAGAAACCAAGATGGCTTGATTTCGCACTATAAAGTTCAAGTTTTTTAAAAAGTTGCTTATTATAAAAATAGTAAAATAATTACAATGTTTTTATAGTTTAAATTTAAACTTGTTCTATTAATTACATTGTAAATTATCGTTTTTGGTTATTGTATATATCTCCTTTGCTAAGTTATCCTTCTGTTATACTTCACCATAATCTATCCTAAACCATGTAGTTTAATTAAAGAAAAGCCCAGCTTTAATTCATTGTCGTAAATTAAATATTTTGGTGAGTATAAAGCAGGGTTGTCCAACCTTTTTGGGTAGCGGGCCACTTAAAGAATTTTCACGGATCTTGCGGGCCAGCGGTTTCTTAAAAAAAAAAGGAAAAAACTATCACTTCACAGCCTCCCTTTAGAGTTTTTTCCAGTTATTTGTGCTCTTGCGATGTAGAAAGGGGTCACCTCTCCTGTCCCCAAAATTTTTCCTTATTTCTGAAAAAAAATATCTAAAATTTTTATTTGGGATTTTTTTTTTTTTTTTTCAAACAGTTGTAGGCTGGCCGAATTAACGTTGTTCGCGGGCCGTATATTGGACAACCCTGGTATAAAGGAAGGCTAGTAATATAACAACATTTACCTAAACTATTTAATAGTCCAAAACTAAAAATTTTCCTTGGGAGGGCCTTCTCTTCTTTTAATATCGTGGATAAGGCTTTGGATTGGAGGATGATTATGATTATTTTGATTGCTTGTTGAGTCGTTGATGCTTTCACAACAATCCACGAGAGGATTTCTCGAACATTCCATAGCCGATAACAGGCATTGACATGTAATAAATAATTCACTATGCATGCGTATTTAGTCTTCAACTTCGCTTGCAGAGGAACATGCCATCATAAAATTTGCCCATTACCAACGATGTGTACTTGCTAACCACAGATTGTTTAGGTTCGTGAGCTTATCAGATGGCGTTGTTAGGATACGTATGACAGCTGCATTGGTAAATCTTTACTCCTCCGCAAAAGAGCGCCACCTAGACACAACTGTACTTTACAAACATAGCCTGTAGCACAGTGTTTCCCAACCTTTTTTGTGCTACGCCCCATCTAAGCTTTTCTAAAATTCTTATGCCCCCCCTTATGCATAGGCGTAGTCAAGGGTGGTTTTGATGGTTGTAACCCCCCCGCCCCATCGCAATGAAATTTTGCATATTTAACATAGGAATATATTATAGTTCTCGCAACCCTTCCCATTATTAAGGATATAACCCCCCCCACTCTTATAAACTCTCTACATAATTTTTAATATTCAAAAACTAAACTGAAGAAACTGTTGAGTTCACTGAAGAAACTTAAATGATAGGTTTTAGGAAGAAATCACTAGAAAATTGTTGAGGAAACACAGTAACGAAATTTTCAAAACATATAATGGAGAACTGAAATTCAAGTACAAAATAATTTTAATGAAAGATTTTCTATATTATGTTAATTATTAGTAATTATTTATTACCTTCTGTATTTAGTGCGATCTTTAAGTGTTATGTGCAGCCGATTTCTTCTTTTAGCAGCAAATCATTTACAGCACTAAATCCACATTCAGCTAAATATGAAGATGGAAACGGTAAGAACAGTGTTCTTGCACATTTGGTTGAATTTGGATATTTGATTTCTGTTTCCTCACGAAGCCATGCCATCGCTTCTTTTATATTAAATAAAGTTTTAACTGACTCGTCATTTTGCATTTCTGCAAGTTCTTCTTGATACTGCATGTTTGAAATATCAGACAAATCCACTAACATTGGCTGCATCATCCAAGTTGGAAAGTCCATTTGTTTTAAATCAGAAAATCTTCCGTTTAAATCAACCGACAGAATTTTCAGATGATGGACAATAACAAGTATAGATATCAGTCACTTCATATTTTTGAAGCTAATGAAACTTTACAAAATTTTTGTTGTGAATATATTTCTGACATAATTCAATAAAGGTAATGAAACCAAACATCTTCGCTTTTGCATCGACAAGAGTTTTATTTGTTTCTTGAAGTTGGTTATTTAATATATTTAGTTTTTCAAAGATATCGGCTAAATAACTCAAAAATGCTTTACCATCGACCGGTAACAGATACTTCATTTCAGGTTTGTCGCTTAAAAAATCACTAATGGTATCAAATAGTTCCATAAATCTTTTCAAGCAGTTCCCTTTTGAGAGCCATCTTACTTTGTGAAGTAAAAGTCTCACATGGTCTTCATTTTGTTCTTCACAAAATAGCTTGAAGAGACGCTCACATTTGGCATTAGCTTTAATAGCACTAATACACTTTATAACTGAATTTAGTACTTCATTTAGAAAATATTTTTAGCTACCAAGTTTTCCCTATGAATAACGCGATGCACAAGAAGCATTTCTGGATTCTCATCTTTCATCAATTTTGAGCGGCCATTTTTTCTTTCCCATCATATTAGGAACACCATCTGCAGCACAAGATGTTATATTTTTCATTAGCATATTATTGACATCTAAGTAATTTTTTAGCTCATTATATATATATCTTTGGAGGTAGTGGTGCTTTCTAATGATTCACAGAACAACATTTCTTTATCAAAATCTCCTTTATTAATATATCTTACGTAAATTATCAATACGGCCTCACCGTCTCTCAAAGTTGATTCATCCATTTTCACTGAGAATTTTCTTATTTTCAGCTTTTCAACAAGTTGTATTTCGATATCTTCACTCATTTCATCTATTCTTCTGCTAACAGTATTCTTACTGAGTAGCATAGCTTTCAAGTCTTTGTCATATTTTTCCAGAACCGTTTTAAGAAATGCTGATATTGATGGATTGATTAAATTCTCTCCTATAGTATGATTTTTCACGGATTTAGCGATGGGTAAGGAAATTTGATAACTAGCATCAAGAGTATGATCGACAGTTGCAGTATGAGCAATAATCAGAGACTTTAATGTTGCTGTTATTTCAAAATTTTTCTGTAAAGTTTGAAAGTAATTCAAATCTGAATTAATATGAGTGCTATGCTTCTTTCGCCTTCAAATGCGCCTCAACACGACCTCGTTCGTTTCATTGATTCGTTGGTCAAACAATGTCGGCATAAAAGGCAAACAAGGTGGCCGTTCATCGTGGACAGCAGGTATGAAACCAAATTTTAAAATTTTCCTCGGAATATTGACCGTTTTTTTTTGTTTTTTGTTTTTTAAAAGCCGCTTCAAGTGAATCTCTTGCGGTTAGGCTACGATGTCTGGATCTGGACACAATCGATGCTCCCGTTGTAGTGTTGCTTCTGGAAACTCTTTATTTTTGGCTCCTGGGCGGGGCTTCAGGAGCGTGAGGGAGAAAGTGTTTGCATACGCTACTCTTGAGTTGAATCCTGTGGCAGCTTTCAAAAATCGATAGCTGAGACTTCTTGGAGTATGGGAAGGCCGGTATTTCCCTTTTCTTTCCCCCTTAATGGAGCGGAGAACGCGTTATCGGCGCGAGGAGTAGCTTCTTCCGGGTTCATCTCCAAATTGCGGCAGCGGCAACAGGTAGATTACGGATCCCGTTGTAATTGCTGGCAGGTCCTTCTTCCTATTTATATACCACTTATATTTATACAATATATATTTTTTTAAATCAACGAGACTTTTACAACAGTTTTAACGGACGCTTGTTTCAAATAACCATACTGGACGTTTACCCAGCTTGAGTGGCGACTGAGAGCCGTCATACGGTTAACTTAAATTCTGGACGAGTCCATTTTCGAATTGCCCCCTTAACAATCAAATTGCCCCCCCCCACGTTGGGAAACACGGCTCCAGCGAGTGGAAGTAACTGCGAAACTGGGCAATTTTGCCCCTCCTTCTGCGTATGTGCGTGGACTTTGTAAATGCAAGCATGTCGCTGCTTAGATACTAGTAATTCCGAAACACGCTATAAATTAGCTAGATCTACCAGCATCTACCCGCTAGATAGCTAAATTATCTTAAACAGTCCACTACTACTATAATTCACAGTCCATAAATACCTACATCCATTTTCCTTTCTCTCTAAACCAGTATACGTTATTCCTCTAAAATGCCTCTTTTAAAATACCTTTTCTAAAATACCTCTTTTAAAATACCTTTCCTAAAATTCGTATTCTATAATACCATCTCTAAAACACCTTTTCTAAAATACGTCCTCTAAAAGACCTCTTCTAAATTACCTCCTCTAAAATACCTCCTCTAAGGTATTTTCTCGTCTCGTCACATGTTACTTTTCTAGCCAAAAACTTCTATTGGATGGAAACACCGATAGGAATTTTTTTATAGTCCATGCACATGCGCGGAAGGAGAGGCAAAACTGCCTATTTTCGCAGTTACTTCCTCCCGCTAGCGTCTTGTCTTTACAGCAAACTTTTTTTTTTTAATGTCTACGAAGATTAATCAGTGTTTTGACTTCAAAGCATGCAATGTGCGCTTAAGCATTAACAAGTAAAAACCATAACAAGTATATAAATAACCATAACCATAACAAGTTATAAATAATGCAAGATGTTTATATACGTAAGTGATTCTGTAACACTTTACATAATGAGCATTTTTTTTTTTAAAAAAAGTGTTTTCCCCATATTGCCTACTCCATTTGAAAATATGTCATTTCCATTGGTTTTCAAAGATTAAAATATAGCACATTGCAGCATTTTAGAAACCAATCACAAAGCAGTGTGAGTGAGTGAGTGATTGGTGCAAGAAGGATAATGGGAAGGGTGGCAATCACAAAGCAGGAGGAGGAGGATTGTCAAGGGTTTCATTGGGAAGGGTGGTCGTCGGAGAATCACAAAACAGGCATTGTCATTTTTGAGCTGATGCACCAATGAGGTTCTGAAATCACGCCCATGTTGTCCTGGAAGAAAGAATACTTCCCGAGTATGTTGACTTGGCGAGTTAAATTAAAGAAACAAACGTAAAAACTAGTCTTCGGCGTGATTTGGCATAGGTTTTGAAATTGGCGAAGTGGGTTACCATAATTGCTACATTTATCGCTAGAATTTGCGCCAAAAAAGGGCGTCTGGGAAAGAATAGCCAAGCATTTATCCTACACGTGTTATGTGCTCAACGGAATGTGAATTATAAACAATTCTCAACTAATTACAGCTTTTATAGAAGATGGTGCAAACATTCTTGAGCGTTAAGATGTTTTAGATTGTTGGCAACACTTTTATGTGTGGGAAAACAATGTGACCCCATTCTGCATTCCTCACTGTAAACCTTCTCACGAAAGGGTATCCAAATTGTTGCTTTTACTGGCGGCTCCTCACAGGCTATGACCGTCACTGGGAACCACTGCGCCATACTATATAGGTTTTTTTTTACCGTGTTTGGCGCAGTATAGCCCAGATGCTCTTGCGCCATAAAAAAGCCAAACAATCAATCAATCAACTATATAGTTTTGGTAAACTGCGTGACGTGAAGTCCTCGTTCATTATATGAAACACTGTTTCAGTACATTAAACAAAAAGTGGAACTTTCGATGCATGGAGGTCCTACTGTCGTTCAACCAGGGCCGGAGCGAAGGGGGGGGGGGCGAAGAGGGCATACGCCCCGAGCGTCAGATTTTTAGGGATGGCAAATGGGATTATTATAATATACATCACACACGGTAAAGTGTGGTCAGTTATTTTGGGGCCGCAAACACGTGTTCACCCTGAGCTGCATAACACCTAGCGCCGGCCCTGATTACTACTAAGGGAGTGACTTACGTGAGCACCTTTGGGCGTGGTTGCCGCTTATTTTCCTATGTTAGCCAATGTTAATTTTTGCTTACTGTCGGAGAAGTGGGGTAGTCGAAATGGCCAAAATATTGCGTATGCAATACTTGAACGCTTCCTAATCTAAACATAGTAAGCCCCTCCCACTAACTACTTGGGACTCATGGAACTTGGGGGGGACTTACAAGTGTTGATGGGGGTTATAAGCACCCCTTCATTGCGATGCAATTTCGTATATATACATATGAATATGTGGCATTGCTTTGTCCTCTAATTCTCCTATGAAAATTCATAAGTTCCTTATGAACTTTCTGCAGGGGAAGCGTCCTGACGCATTCAGTCTGGACCTGGTCATTTTGGGGCCTTTTTTCAAATTTCCAAATTTTACAATGAAATAAACATGGCACTTTAACAAAGGATAATCTATTATAATCAGGGGCATAGCCAGGGACCACCGCTGGAGGAACCTAAGACTAAAAGATAAGGTAAAGATTCATTGCATAGAAAGGTTTTAAAATTGTCCTTAAAATTCTTCTTGGGGGGGCCTGGAGCCTTCAGCTATGACTTGGATTATAATATAAAAACATAAATAATTATATAATAAATATAATATCTACTGGCAGTATATCCTTATAAAACGATATTATCAACTGTTAACCCTTTACACTCCACGCTATTTAGCCAACAGAATTCAAAGCCATATATTGAATGTCGCTCCAGCGGAGACAGTGGAGTGCAAGGGTTTAATAAAAGCAAACCCAGAAATGAAGTAAAGAAAGAAATTGAAATTTACGAAGGCAACCAAAACTAAAATTGAAATTGGCGAGCATAATAAAAGTATTACATCGAAATCAAATCAACAGAGAAATTTGTTTCCTAAAGTTAAGAGTTCGTTGCAAGCGCGGAGGGGTCATGACCCACCCCCCAAAATATATTTTTTCACTGTAAAAAATTCCAACTTTCATGATAAATGAAGGGTGTTAAGACCATAGCAAATTATGTGTCCTCCGACCTAAACTGGAAGTCTTTGTCCGTTCCTGGTTCGTTGTCAATTATAGATAATCTAAGTATCAATAAAAATCTATAAATTAAAATTATGAACCTACCGGATTTCCAGCACTTCTTTCTATGTTTTCTTTTCTTGATTTGCCAGCGGCGAATACTTTACCCCACATCAGAAAGGTCTTATTCTTGCATTAGTTCATTTGCGACGAACAATAACGATAAACTTAAAAAGTCTCGATTCTGTCGTGTTATTTCGAAGCGCTGATTTAACCATTTTGTTCAATGATTTTTAATGCTCACGTTTAAATAAGCTCAAATTAGAGCTTTTTTTGTTTAGGAGAAAAAGAGATGCTTTCCCCAGCCTGGATTCGAACCAGGGTCCCTCCGTTTAGCCCGGAGTGTCTTGGACCGCTAGACGAATGAGGACAGGAAACAACGCTCTCTTTCTCCGTATGTAAAGATGTAAGATATTATTACCCTCCGCAGGGATAACACAATTGCCAAATAATGGTCAAATTTAAACGTGAATGTTTAAAATTATTAAATAATAAATTCTCCCACAAAAATTTACAAAAAACTCGCTTCGGTGGCTTTGTGTGTTGGTCATTATTTGTCAATTGTGTTATAATATCTTCGCCCTTAGAAGTGTAATAATATCTTAGATCCTTATATACGGGGAAAGCGCTGTTCCTGTCCTCATTCGTCTAGCGGTCCAAGACACTCCGGGCTAAACGGAGGGACCCTGGTTCGAATCCAGGATGGGGAAAGCGTCTCTTTTTCTCCAAAACGAATAAAGCTCTAGTTCTAACTTATTTAAACGTGGGTGTTGAAAATTATTTTATAATAAATTCAACCACAAAAACTCGCCCCTGTGGCTTTGTGTGTTCACCATTAATAGGTTATTGGGTTATCTCTAAGAAGGGTAATAATATCTTACATTAATCATTTTGAGTTTGGAAAACCTACTTAGAAAAGTTTAGAAAACAATTCTTCAAAAAGTAACAAATTTTGCTAAATAGTAACTTTCATTGCCCCAACTGTTAGACTCCGTATCTCACAGTCCATAAGAGAGGACAGCGTATATGCACTGATTGAAGACTTTTCTTTTAGATTTAAATATTTCCCCGGGATCAGACCTATAAGCCCCAACCGAATAAGCTATGGAGCCATAGACGTAGTCTACGGCAGAACATAGACGTATATATATATATAAAATTGCAATTTATTTCCTTATCATTGGGTTGGGCCCCACGGGCATATGTAACGTCTATGGCTCAGAGCCGTAGCCCAGCTGAGGCTATAGAGTCTGATTCCCACCCTGGGAAATATTTTTTTCTCAAAATCAAATATTGTAGAATTTTATTTTAAATTTTTTTGTTTTATGCAGAAATTGTACGCGGCAATGGAAATCGTTCTTTGACGTTAAAAATGCTATTCAAAATAGCTTTGTACTGTTAGGTCTTGTATGCATGAAAGAAATGTTTTTCTACGGAGATTTGAGTCTTCATTTATTTTATGATTTGGTTGTCCAACTTTTTGGAGCAGCTGGATACTTAAAACATTTTTACGTATCTCGCGGGCCAACGGTTTCGGGGGAAAAAAAAAAAGTTAATAGTTCATTCACTTGCGATATGGAAAGAAATCACCCATGCTGTTTTTACGTATTTCTGAAAAAAAAAAAATAATAATAATATTTTTTTTTATTCCAAACAGTTGTTGGCGGACCGGATTGTGGCCCCCGGGCCGTATGTTGGTGGACAACCCTACTTCATAATAAGGATAAAGGAAATTATAGAGAGGTATACTAAAATTTATGTTTTAAATATAAAATTTACGTTAAGAAAGGTATTTATTAACGTTAAATATATTAGTCTGCTTATATATTTAGTATTATTAAATATATTAATAAAATACATCAAAACATTTACGAATTTTAAGACACCTCTGTAGCTTTCTGAGCTACCTTCCTCCCACCCTCCTCCCCGTCACTAGCGTCTAGCTATGAGCCTGTATGTCTCTCACAGAGAGCGCAGTCATTCATAAAAACGTACGAATAATGGAGAGCGCATGCGTCCTGAATACCCGTGGCTGACGAGCCCTCACATGATGGTTGGCGACAACTTCGTGCTATGTCGCCAAAACAGGCATCAACGATTTCAAAACCCAAACTTAAATTTTTATTTAGGAAGTAAGAGAGGGAGAACCAAAAGAGAATGCCACGTGGAAGTCGCCGGAGATTCGGATCGTGGCGACTCATGATTGGATGACGTGGTTCGCCCGGATTGGACGTTGAAACAAGAAAGACCGCCCCTCGTATGATCTCAATTCCTTTCGGAATTGCATCATTATTTTTTAACCTACCATCAACTAATTATTGATTATGAAAAAAAATATATATTCCTTCGTAGTATTGGAACAAGTCTGGTTTAAATACAATTTCCTTATTTTGAATTTTTATTTATATTTTGAGGAGAAACAGTTACTTTTGTTTTATGACCCACGGACAGCTCAGATCATATTGTGCAAGTCAAAGCCTTTATTAAAAGCCTGCTTTCATGCAGTGATATATACAAGGGGGGGGGGCACAGACTTTCATTTTGGGGGGTCAAGATCAGAATTTGCCATGGTCTTGGAATAACATATTTCATTTATTATGGAAGTTGGAATTTTTTATAGTGAAAAAATATGTTTGGGGGTCATGACCCCCTGTGACCACCCCTCCTGTGTCCGCCCTTATATATATATATATAGTAGGACTCACTATAATTTTACACTACTTGACACTATGACTATTTATGAGAACTCTCATCCCTTTCAGGAAACGTAGTCCAGGGTTCACAACGAAACAATACAGAGTTTCACCAGGAGATTCCATAACAAACAGTTATTTTGACACTGGAGTGAGGTTTAACCTTAACCTTTAAACCTTACGCCAGTGTCAAAATCAGGGTTCACAATAAACGTTTTTCCTTTTTTTGAGACAATGGATTGCACTGAGGAATGGATATTTAATGCACTAAATATTTTACGACGAACGTTGTTAAGGAACATAAAAATTTCAAAATGAAGTATAAACAACTATACGCTGCCCTTTTAGCATCTCCAAATAAAGCTGATTTTATGAATGATTATTAATATCAAGCAAGGCCGTAGCCAGGATTTAATTTGGGGTCAAAAATTTTACAACATGTATCGATGCAATCACAGCATGCAAGGCTGTAGCAAGTCCTTATTTAGAAGAAAATAAAAGAATTTAGTTTGGGGGACCGGTCAAGATCCCCTCTGGATATGGGCATGAATAAAAGTTCTCTTATATGATATTGCGCGATATTTTATTTAACTTAATGACAGTGACATTCAAATGGTAATATAATATGTCGATCATTACACTCTAAGAAAATGATGAAAAATAAACAACGTTTTTTGGCGCAGTTACAAATCTAAATTTAAAAGATGGTTCGACGCACGTTTCGAGAGAACAAGGTCTTATAGGAGATACAGGTAGCATCATGCCCGTATCCTGGGGGGGGAATCTTAGGGACCCCCTCCCCGAAATTAAATTTATAATAGCACCGCGAAAGTACGTAGCCTATATGTATTTTCTTGTCAAACTTGAAAATGGGGGCGGGGGGAACTCTAAAACCTTGAATAATTTTCAAAATTCTGACCAAAAGGTCTCTTTTCATAGTTATATGTTTGTTAAGCATTTTCTTCTGAAAATATATAGGCTTAATAATTTTATATAAATTATATTAGTTTTGGTGCAAAAGGGTAATTTTTGGAAGAGGTTTAGTCAAAAGTACAAGTTTTTCAATTTTTTAAGTAGGTAATGTGGTATGAAAAGCACAGTTCAGGAAAATTATTTTAATAAGTTATTTATTATAATGATGAATTTTAAATTTCCCTGACTTTGGTCTTTATATTTCAAATTTTTATGACTATTCCTTGACCTTTTCAGTCAGAAAAAACTTCCCTGACTTTTCCAGGTATTTCAGAAGAGTAGACACCCTGTATACTGCTTCTGGCAATTATTTTTTACTCCTCGGGTGCCCTGTGCCCTATACGCCAGTTGCCCCTTCATCCTGGCTACAGCCCTGCTTCTACAGTAAAATACATAATGATACTACGCCACTAGTGACACTGTATAATAACAATTGTTATCAAATGTTTTGTAACATTGATAATAAGTGCATTTTTTTCACACCTGCAGCAAATGCGCATTTAAATTATGATAATTTTGACAATGGTTCTCGCATTGGGACTTTTTATCTTCAATGGCATTTATTTTATCAGAAATCAAATTTTTTTTATATTATTTTTTGGCAGGCATCATACAAACAGAGTAACAGAACAGATTACAATAAACTATATTATACATGATTCAATCAACAAAAATGTGAACATATTAACCTGTTAACCGGGGAATAAAATTTTGTGAAACTCGTTTCACGCTGGGGGCTTTTTTGGGGGGTGGGGGGGACATTTTGGTAGTCTTCCGGGCATGACGAAAAATGTCGTCATACCCAGTTAACAGGTTGAGATACTTTTGGTTTAATATGCGTAGTCTTCCGGACATGACGAAAAATGTCGTCATACCCAGTTAACAGGTTAAGGAGATACTTTTTGTTAAAAATGTGTAATCTTCCGGGCATGACGAAAAATGTCGTTATTCGCATTTTGGTAGTCTTCCTGGTATGACGAAAAATGTCGTCATTCGCATTTTGGTAGTCTTCCGGGGATGACCAAAAATGCCATCACACCCAGTTAACAGGTTAAAAACATAGATACCCATGAAAATCCAGAAATCCTAAAATCTGCAGTATAAAAATATTTACATATAATTTGTTATTGACGTCCTGCCCGGATAGCGAAGGGAAAAGACTTTTATGTCTGACGAAGCCCCGCTGCCCCGTAAGTGCCAATCCATTGGACGCCTTACAGCAAATATAACAAAGTTTGTTTGATTGATTGTTTTGTTTTTTTTTATGGCGCAAGAGCATCTGGGCTACACTGCGCCGACGTATAACAAAGTAATCAATATAAGCGATACAATGTATTTATATCACATGTTAGTTAAGAAATTATGAAGTAGCGATTTGAAAAGTGTTATGGTATTTGCAGTTTGTATTTCTTCTGGTAGGCTAATATATTCCAGATTCTCAGAGATCTCTATAAAGATGCTTGCTGCTCACTCTTAATCCGGGGTTTGGTTCCTAGGCCTTAAGAGGTTCGGATGTTCGTGTGTTGCACCCATGTACGGGATAATCAAAAGGAGGAATATCAATAATTACATCTCTGTGGAGTAGCTGGTGCATAAACATCGTTCTTTCGCAAGAAGGGCAATGGGAAAGGTGGCCGCCGAAGGGGGCAGCGCTGTATTCCCAGACAGGCTTTTGTCATATGATATGACGACCAGTGGACCGAGAAGGGACACTGGGAGGAGGGGGCATTGCGGATGATTGTCGATCGAAACAGGCGTACAGAGACGCACAGCTCACATGATTGTCGTCATTCAACGTCGTCCGGAGACCACCCACGATCAGTCCGCCCCGAAGAGCGGCCTAAATAGATGGGTGGCGCGGAAGAACACCCCGGGCCGGCCGGTATTCCTACAGGAGACCACCGGACACCGTTGAGTGGGTGAGGTGCCGCGAGCGGCAGCGAACAGGCGTAGAACATTCCCCGCAACCAAGGCGCACGAGATCAGCATAATCCGGACAGGCATAATATGCCAAAGTATCATCCACCGTTGGCGAAAGCTGGCCCCCAAGCGACCGCAGCGGACGAAAACGATGACGAAATCCCGTCATGTAAAGAAGGCCAAGCACGGCCCTAGCGACGAAGTCCGAATTACGAGGGAGGGCGGAGTCCGGTCCCAGAATAGCAGAAGCAGACATCGATCCACCACCGCCCGGCGGCCAAAATGAATGTCCCAAACACTTCGTCTTAAGCGAGCTGGAACCAACACCCGCCAGCCCGGACAGCAGAGAACAGACATCCGCACGCCACCAGAGCTGAGACCGAACCGGTGCATAAACATTGCAGTCCTATAATTAAGTAACCCGCCAATCCCCATCAATCTAAATTACTGAGAAATTCATATAAATCGAACACTACGCAGATTAAATCAAACAACAATGTCAATCAATCAACGTTTATTGGCGTAGTGATACCAACGCCGATGGTATGGCGTGATTAGATGGTGAAACGTTCGAAAGAAAATAAATATTTCTGCCTTCGGTGGGACCTGAACCTGGGTGCTGGTATCACTACGCCAATAAACGTTGATTTATATCGTTACTGAGAAATACTTGCCAGGGAGTTAGAACTAGAATACTCAAATCATTTGAAAAAATCAGTTTTGAAGAATTTTCGATCTATTTAAATTTTTGTTTCGGATCACTTGAGCTTCGTTTGTTCCGGATATGATACAGTCCGTTTTAGGAAATAAGTAAAAATGGAAAAATTCGTGGAAGAATTGAAAATTGAACAGAAAGGTGGTGTCCAATCTATACCATACATGCTTAATGAAAAATTAGATTTCTTTTGGAGACCCACAGCCAGGGGCGGACTGGATACTTTCAAAGGATTTTTACCTTGGACTTTTACCTTGGATTAACGGGGAGTGTGAATCCTATCGTCCATTAGGGCGCACCGCCCCGGGTGTGGGGGCTGGTTGACCGGTGGCTCAGTCCGCCCCTGGTCACAGAGTGTGATATGATAACAGTTACGGATTCGCGATTCAGCATTTTCACATATTATAGGCTTTCCACCACCACATCCCCACTCTTGCATTTTCACACATTGCTCCGACAGGGGGGTGTTAGTTGTAAATTTGCACATGCCCATTTATGTTAATGTCGAATGTATATGCGTGTACATGGCTCATGAGAGGCTTAACAAAATTTAAAATATGGCTTTAATTTAACTCACTTGCACTTCCTATAACAATTACAGTAATTTCTTATTAAAAAAAATTGTTAAGAAACGGAGGAAAATCGTCGTTAAACGGAAATGGTCATTAATCAGAATGACGTTATTGAGAGAATTTACTCTTTTATTACTTATTTACTTACTTTTTTTTTTATACTTACTTTTTTTATTATTTACTTCTTACAAGAACTATTCGTCCCCCAAGCGCAAGTTGGAACTCATTGCTTCAGAGCAACTTTTTTTCTCGCTCAATACTTTTCACACTTTCTCCCACCTCTCACACAACCTTATTGTGTAACACACACACACACACACACCAGTGCCGGATTTACGTACGGGCAAAGTAGGGTTGTGATGGTGTTTAAGCGTTATTTTAATCCTAATTTTGGTCCTGAAAATTTCGCATATTTATATATTTGTTTATCTTTACTAGCGTTATCATTTCCCTTAATATTTGCAAGTTCTCCGCTCTGTAAAAATGACGATTTCGATGTCTAGGTCACACTTTTTTATTCATGCGCCTGCAGATGATACGGTCACATGCGTTTTGAAAAAAAACTTTACAGTAGTTTCCATGGGCGCCCATACGGTGGGGGAGAGGGAAGCTCGAGCCCCCTTAGCTGTTTAAAAATTTGATTTTCCCGAACTTGCTGTGCATTTACTTTTAAAAGTTTTACACTTTTGAAAGTAAATGCACAGGCGCGGGGGCGGCGGCCCAGTCCGCCCCTGAGTGTGTATATATATAATAATTAGCGCTATAAATAATTAGCACCAACTCTTAAAGGACTCAGAGCCTTTCAACCCCCCCACCCAAAAAAAATTGGGGAGGGGGGGCAAGCCCACCCAAAATTAGGCAATAAATAAATGCTGTTGAAGGTGCAACGCGTAATATACGTACATATTGCAGCGTCAAATGCTACACTTTTAATAAATTATTTATATGGTTCATAATATAAATTATTAATGGTCAACACAGAAAAGCCTCCGGGGCGAGATTTTTGTGAGTTTTTCGTGGGGGAATTTATTATACAATAATTTTTGCCACCCTCTTTTTCTCCAAAAATAAAAAAGCTCTAGTTTGAGCTGTAATTAAAACGTGGGTGGCAAAAATTATTGTATAATAAATTCCCCCACGAAAAACTCACAAAATTCTCGCCCCGGAGGCTTTTCTGTGTTGACCATTATTTGGCAATTGTGTTATCCCTGTGAAGGGTAATAATATCTTACATAGCTGTATGTTCTAATAAACAAGAAAAAGTACCAAAACGCCTCGTCACTGGATACCTTCGTGCCAAATTTTGTCGATACGCTATAATATACGTGTATAATAAATTATTATTATTATTTATGTTTCTTTATGTCTCTTGATTGAGTCGTTTGATTGCACATACTTAGTTCTTCTGTTCAGGAAGACCCCTCTACTCACAATCAGTGGCGTAACGGAAAATGTCGGGGCCCTCGCAATAATTTTTTGGGGGCCTCCTTTTATGAAAATTAATTTGTATATGCATATATGAAAATTATGTAATAGTGTTGTGTCTTCTATAAGAAATTAACCATCGACACATTCCAATATTTTAAACAGAACACACGTTTATTAGTCAACGTTTCATGAGATTGGGTTCTGGTGCAAAGAGTATACCAAGAGTCTTCAACCCTCAAGCCACATGCAGCCCGCCGACATGTTTTACGCGGCCCGCCAGCTCATGAAAAAATACAACTTGTTTCACACAAAAATAACATCCCTGCTCCCTTTGAATCTGAAATAAACATTGTATTTTATTCTGTTGGCATTTTCATATTTCATAAGAAATATTTTAAAACACTATAGAACCAAAGTAACACGCGAGTTCCCCCCCCCAATCGTGTTTTACTTTAGTTCTCTAGCATATATGGGCATTACGTGTAGTTTTATTGATTTGTAGTGCAACAGTGATTTAAAAAAAATTCATCTTAGGACTCATCAAATTCTATTCTAAATATGCTGATATGAACATCTTCCTAGTCATCTGTCTGCGTACTTTGAAAATTTCACCATTCTGGAGCACATAGGCTGACGTAGAAAGTTCATGAGGGTTTACAGGTTTACAATGGGGGGGTATTACAGAACTACAACTTCATATCGCACCCTTGCGACGAAATTCCAATCTTCAAAAAACGCAAATGAACTGTTTCTGGCTGAATTGAGGGATGTTGTGTTCATCTAACGACATGTGCCAACTGGCGGAAACCCGAATAACTAACTTACGACTAACGTTTTGCACGGCAGGATGCAACACTGTTTTCTACATCTGGTTGTAACATTATGTCATTTTCACAGAATTTTGAGTTGGTAACACTTCCGTCGCAAGGGTGCGATATGTATATACACAAAATAATATGGAAATTACAACCCCCATCCCCCCCCCCCCGCGCGCATACGCCAATGCGTCCGAAAACAACTGTTTCCAAAAATTAGTTTGATAAAATGAAAAGTTAGGACCAGAATAACTGACGTCCACCTTGGAAACATTCTTAGGATTGCAATATCAAAAATAAGACCGGATATTGACAGGATTGTTAAAAATAAGCAGTGCCAAAAATATCACTATAAGATTTGATTTCGCTTTACATATTAACAACTAAAAGTATTGTAAATGTTTGCTTCAAATTATAATAATTGCTTCCATACGTATTTTATATTGTAATATATACATTTAGTCCAAGAAGTGATCCAGAAAATATTTTTGAGTGGCACGCAAAACTAATATATAGACCCAAGGAAAAAATATCAATAAATGCTGATGGGGGGGGGGGCACCCCTCGAGCCGCTTTTGTTCAGTCCTAATATTGCTGATACAGTAGTGCGACCCCGGGGGGTTTGTGGGGTGCTACAAGAATAAGCAAAACTGGCCCTTGGTTTGTTTGTTTTGTGGTTTTACGGCTCAAAGACTACAATGGTCATGCTGCGCCGGGACCTACTGTTTTCCGAGGAATCCGAACCTCTTATGGCCTAGGGAACCAAACCCCGGACTGGCCCTTGGACTGGAAAAATTTGAAGACCCCTGGCGTATGCTATAATAGCTTCAAAACGCGTCTAGATTTTATAATTTTCGGTTGTTGAGTTCGATTTTAAAGGCAATGAAAACAGCTAAAGCAAATATGCGTAATGAGTTTGCCACAGTTAGACACCTTTTATTATATTTTATATTTTATCTAAAGATTAAAAAAAATAATTATTAACCAAAAAATATAATATCTTTTACTTATAAATTTTATGAAAAATAAGCGACAACAAAGGGGGGCCCCCCGCTTTGCGTGGGTTATCAGTACGCCACTGCTCACAATGGGTTCTTCGAGTTGATGCCCTAAGAACAACAGATATTCAATAAAATTGTTATATATGATATATATATACTTACTGCTTGGATTATTGTTTCTTAGCCATCTTCTCATAAAGATCGCACTGCTCACTGTAGTCCGGGGTTTGGTTCCCTAGGCCTTAAGAGGTTCGGATTCCTCGGAAAACAGTAGGTCCCGGCGCAGCATGACCACTGTAGTCTTTGAGCCGTAAAACCAAAAAGAAAGCGAAAGTTCTTAGCCATCTCGTGGAATGAAGCGAAATGTAGGGCTAGCTCGTAGCATGAAATTGGGAACAATGCAGCTCGTAGTATGACATTGAAAATAGGATGTGGTTCTCCAATGAAAATAACTTTCATTCTCCTTATGCGTCCCATTGAAGTCCACTTCCTTTTACACAGCGAAGAAGTTGTACACAATTCATTCAACCACATGGAGATCGCCCAACAAAATCGTTGATATGGATACTTCAACAACATGTTAGGACTGTCAGTGTTTGAAATATCAATTATCACCAAACACTGACAGTCTTAACGTATCGCCAAGCTCATCTGCGAATAACCACTTCGTATCACAGGAATTTTCCAGTTTCTGTCATTCGTTATTTGATTGTAGAATTCGACGAATTTCGATGCTGCTCTTGAAATTCCAATACTGCAAGGTTGTCGACTTCCATCACAAGGCCACCCTATCAGTCATTTCCTCAGGTTGCTCCTTTGTAGTACTAAAACCAACGAAACTATTGATTCAAGTGGCGTGTTCATGGCGCAAGGATAGTTAAGGTCATGGCTGCATCAAAGGCGAATCCAGACACCTTTCAAGGTGCGAGCGATTTGTTTCCGATTCCTATTTTTAGCCAAGGGACCGTTCAAGTATTAATTAAGCATCTTTGGGGGAGTTTGGCATTTGCTTATTTTTGCTGACAACGGGGAGAGGGGAGTTTGAACCATGCTTACGTAAGACACAAAGATACTAAAAATAACGCATATTCACAGAGTGATAACCGCCCTAATGGATTTGCAATACTTGAATGCATGGCACACTGCTAGTAGAAGATAATAATAATTAATAATAATAATTCATTTAATAAATATGAAATAAACATAATCGCAGTTAAATATTTAATTATTTAAACCAGTGGCTCTCAACCTTTAGGCTCGGGAGCCCCCCTCTATGCTTCCCGTGGCCCTCTAATATTTTTAAATTATCATAAATGTATTATTTTAATAAATATATTTTATCAAATTGAATTCTTATATATTACACACCATTTGCATACAACATAAGAAATATTAACAATAAAAATATAACAAAATACTTTATCATGCTACCAAAATAGCAATTAAGAGCGTGTTAAAACTTTTTTTTTAAATGAGATAATTTGTGATGATAACTCTCTATTTATAAATCAGCGTTTAATATTACTTATAAATAGGTACTCAATATTGCAATAAAACGAAAATAAGTACTATAATTTGCATCACACACTTAGTATTATTTCAAAAACTTGTACCAACCAATTGGAGAAGCGGAATTTTGTTGTAGGGAGCAGGTTCATACCTTTTGCTTATATTTTTCATGGGAGGGGAGGTTGCATCAATTTTGCCAACCCACTTAAAAAAAAACAAAAAAAAACGCTTCCCCAATATTATGTAAAAAATTATCACAAGTATGTACGAATTCGACATACGCATCGAAATTGCATACTGACGATATCCCCAAACCTTGTCACTACAATTTTTCATAATGCGCAAATTTATAGGGAATCTTTGAACTTGATAAAACAGTTGATAAAAGTCAGCTGAATTCTATACGTCCTTCAATCAGATGATACAGATTTATTCTATGCTGTAGAATTATGGCTTCACTTAGCAAAAAGTTTGGAATCAGAACCTTACAAGGAAATTGTGTTGAAAAGAATGAACAAAGCTATTCAACCATTCCATTATTTAGTAAATATAATCATACCTAAATCATTGGCGTACACAGGGGGGTGTTGATGGCAGTTGTAACCCCCCCATTGCAATGAAATTTTGTATATTTAACATAGTTGTAGTTCCATAACCCCCCACCCCCCATTGAGCCATAACCCTCCCCTTACGAACTTTCTGCTTACGCTTATGACTTAAATATAGAGAGAAGAGACTGTCTACTTCCCAAGAAGGTGCAGCAGGAAACTGGTTAATCGAAAAATACTCATATATGTTTTCTATATACAATTACATATATATATCATTCATCATCATCATTTCAGCTGTTGTCAATCCACTGCAGGATGAAGGCCTCCTCCGCATGTTCGCACATCCAACGTAGTCTATTTTGTGCTTTTTGCTGCCACTTTGGTCCAATATATTTAATAATTTCATCCACCCATCTCGTTTTTGGCCTTTTCCTTGGGCGTGTGGTGTCCAGTGGGATCCATTCTAGGACGTTTTTGGTCCATCTGTTGTCAGTTCTTCTAGCAATATGGCCTGCCCACTTCCATTTCAAACTTTTTACCTTCGCAATGATATCACAAACTTTTGTTTGATCTCTTATCCAACTGCGGGTCTGTCGATATCGTCGCGCGATTCCAAGCATGCATGGCATATATATACACACACACAGTTGCATATATGCCGGGTTAAGGGGCCCCTACTAACCAGGTGTTTGCTAGAGACATGTCCGCTCCAGCGGGGAATAAAAAGCATACACCGTGCTTTCATCTGCTGATCGGGGCAAGTAATGAATAAAAATACTACGGGCAGTTAAAACTGTTTCATTGACGTCACGACAGCATCCGGAACGCCGTTGGGATACCTTCAGTAACCCGGCAACGAAAAAGGCTATCTCTGACTATGCGATGATATGAACCATAATGAAAATATGAATGGAGCATCGGTTGTCGCGCTCTTGAATCAGAACCGCGGTCGGACTTTAAGCAGAGGGGCTCGTTCGAAAAATATGTGCAAATAGTCTCTGCTTGGAAGTGCTGGTACAGCGCGCCCAACTGTACGGCTACTAGAACCAACAGAGCCCATAGTGCTTTGCAGCCTAGTATAGGTGCAACCACTAGGGCTGAAAGAGCACGCCAGCGCATGTCATGGACAATAGATATGAACACCTACATCATGCGCACCTACTATACGATTACAAAGCTAGAAACAGACATGACAAATTACAGACCCACACTTCACGCCAAATTCGCACAACAGTACCCACACCTAGACATCAGTATAGAAAGGATAACAACCCAACGCAGGAACATAATAACCAGAAATCTCTTAGCACAGCCCATACTACAAAGGTTAAGAGATGAAGTCGCCAATGACCTAGTAAACACTTCAACCAGTGTGGCAAACCCTGAAGTGCCTGAAGCACCAGCTATTGGCGCAAGAGAACCGCTCCAAACAAGCATAGAAGAAGAAGAGAGGAGGGACGTGGAGAAAATGGAAGAAGGTTTAACAAAGCCCGATGCCGCAACAAGGCCAAGAATACCATCGTCAACCGGCATCTTGGAACCTGTAAAGCAACCAAGATCCCTCAATTGAACATACCCCGCCACTACAGAACCACAACCCCTTACAGTGAAATACACACCCGCCATATCAGCAGCAGCAGATCACGCGCCATCGGCAATGAAGTAAGGAACGAAAGCCGAAGTAATAGAGGTCAGCACAACCACCAGCGACCTTAACAGCATTCTCAGTGAAATAACAACCGGCCAAGAGGAAATAGGAGTAAGAAATTAGTGAGGAAAGTGAAGATGGCCCTTAAGAGAAATAGGATTCATACAAGACACGAAGAGCCCAATAAACATATCAGCGAATATCTGGATACCCTCAAACAAAAACTGGGTGTATACGCCAGAAGACTCCGAAGATACAAAGACTGTACCAACAGAAAACAACAGAACATGCAATTCCAAGCAAACCAGAAGGCCTTCTGCAGGAAGCTCCAAGAGACATCAGCGAGCCAAGACAAGTACGAAGCCCCAAAGCCAGCAGAAATAGAGACCTTCTGGAAGACACTATCATCATCCCGTTAGTCATCTCAGCAACAGGGATAGTACCAAAAACGCTTGCGACGAATTTGGAGATACTCAACATTGACCCAAACACCTACATTGAAATACAAAAAGCCACAATCCTAAACACGTGTCACATTGTCAGGAAGTTTCTAGACATGGCACATTAAGAAGTGATGTAAAAAGAGGCTTGGGAACATGGCGCTCTGCCCGTCCCAAAGCCTGTTTCCGCCAAGAATGGGCGAGGAAAACTTTTTTTTTTTTTACAGTTATATGATGAATATTACCCTCCAACGTTTTCTGGGGATGTATGTTCCTAAGTGCAAAGTAGTTGAACATTATAGCAATAAGCACAGAAAAAAGAAAAAGTCCAAGGGAGGGATGAAAAATGCGCCGCGGAAATGTCCTGGAAAAGCGCTGACGGAAAATGCGCTGATGAAAAGCGCCGACGGAAAAATGCGCCGCGGAAAAAAGGGCCGCTGAAAGATCGGATTCATGTGAAATGATAGTGCGATCGTGATTATAGTGCCAGGTTAGGCCTAACAAAATGCAATAGGCAAGAGAGCGTTAGGCCTTACACGAAGCAATATAATGCGAAAGTTAGGCCTGACATAATAATGCGAACGTTAGACCCAAAAAGATATACGTCGTTTTGCTTATGTCCTGATTCATTCCTATATATTTTAATAGCAAAATATTTCGTTTATATGACTCATTTCTTATTAGCTTCGTTTATGCTTTGTTTTTCAAGCTCTAAGTCGAAATTTCTCCCCCTAGTTACGCCTTTGAGTCTTAGGTGAGAATAAAATGGGTGAAAAACACCCCTTCTGAAAAACAAAACAAGATAATGTAAATAAATTATGAATCAATATAAAAAATGTGTTTGAGTCACGTGCTTTAATAAAATAAATAAAAATAAAATAATTTAGAATTTTCTAATAAACTTTCTCTTCATTTAACTCTCAAACAAGTTCTCGACATAATCTCTACTTTGCTGATATCCTTTGAGTCGCTTTTTCTATTTGTCGTCAGGGGCGGACTGGGCAAGTGTGCCCTCATGGGCGATATGACTCGCGCCCTCCGAAAATCCCAGGTGTGCGCCCTTTAAGAAGATTCAGTCCTCCTCTGGTTTGACTGTATGTATTTTTACAAATATTTTTAAGCAGTTTAAAAATTGCATTGAGCACCCTAATACGTACCATCATTTTCGTAATTTAATTTTTATACAAATGTGATTTTTTTTTTAGAATTTTTAAAAATTCGTCATGAATGAGAGTAAATTGTTATCGTGATTAATCGGTGAACATTTTCATTCTGAAAAGATTGAAAATGTTTGTGTTTTTTCAATAACTGCTTTTAACTAATTAAAAATTGTAAATAAATAAAAACCATGTAGCTAAATTTTTTGAGAAACGTTGTATGGTTAACATCATATATGTATATCCAAGGGGTAGCGATGTTCATAGCATATCCTCATTAAAATAAACCTAGTGAATATGATCTATTTGCTTATTTAGTCATTTTAATCGATTATCAATTGCCTATAGAAATAAAAAATTTAATAAATACATTGGCATTTTGATTATTACAAATAGTCCTTTCAATTGCCCATATTCGAAAACAATTACATTTGGTTTTCAAAACTGAAATTAATTAAAACCTATCGAAGATGTGCAATGAGTCAAGAAATACTAAGTAACCTGGCAACAGTATCAATTGAGACCAATGGAATAGTAAAGAGAGAGGCTAAGGGAGTTCAAACCCCGCATTGTGGATATCAAACCACGTTATTTCCTCTAAGGCCGCATCACATAATCGTCATTAAAGCCACGAGTCCCCTCCTCGTTTTGAGTTGCTACGCTACTGTTTGAGAAAGATTTTAATGTAGATTTCGATACTGCCAATGAAAAATTTGCACAAATTAAAACAAGGCGATTTTAAATACATTTGAATATACTGACCTTAAATGCATCTTACTTCAAAACCATTTAACATTTAATTTTTTTAAGTATATCAGTATTTTCTTAAAATAAAATATACATGCTTGTGGGGAGGTGGGTTCAATATTGGACTGGTGGAAAGGAG
>QLNU02006535.1:0-15549 GCA_006491805.2 Dysdera silvatica | reverse complement strand
ATTCCATTAGATCTTCTATTTTTTTTCTCAATATCAAATATTTGTAAGTTCCAGTTTAATTGATCTTCGATTGTTAATCCAAGAAATTTAATGGAGTTAACTCTCTCTAGGATGTTATCGTTGAATTTTATTTTGTTAGGTTGATTAGTAAATTTTTTATTTTTAGTATGGAAGATTATATATTTTGTTTTATTTGTATTTATTATTAAGTTGTTGTCATTAAACCATTGTTCACAGGATGTTAACTTTGTATTTGTGTTATTAATTATTTGGTCTATATTACTTCCCTTTGTTAACCAGATGATATCGTCAGCAAATAACAGGAGTCCCTCATCAAGATTTATTAAGTCATTTATTGCGATTAAGAAAAATAACGGTCCGAGGATTGTTCCCTGAGGAACATCTAATTTGTTTATCAATGATTTCGATTGAATATTCTCAATTTTAACTATTTGCTGTCTATTTGTTAAATAGCTATCAATCAGTTTATACATTCGGCCTCTTATACCATAATTAAGTAATTTTATTCTTAAGATATTTCTATTAATTAAGTCAAACGCTTTGCTCAGATTGAAAAAAATCCATAAGTAATTTTTTTTCTTCCATATTTTTTTTAATATTGTTAATTGCTCTTAATAGGATTTCTTCAGTTGATTTGTTTTTTTTGGAAACCGTATTGATTTTGGTAGATAATTTTTGTTTATTAAAGAAATCAATTAGTCTATTATATATTAGCTTTTCAGTTAATTTAGAAAATACTGACATGATTGCTATTGGTCTGTAGTTTTCTTTTAAGTAGTTATTACCCTTTTTAAAAATTGGTCTAATTACTGCTGTTTTCAATTCATTAAGAAAGATTCCCGTGTTAAATATATAATTTATTGTTATCGATAATGTTTTTTTAATTCGTTTTTACATAGTTTAATTACTTTGGGTGATAAATCCTCAAATCCTGGTCCTTTTTTATATTTATTTTATTTATTTATTTCTCTATTTCGTATTCAGTTGCATTTTCTAAGTAAAAGGTTTCGGAAATATTTGTGCTTAAATACTTTTTATAGTTATCAGTTACTGATTGACTTATATTTAATTCCTTATCAATGGTTGTGCAATAATTGTTAAATTTTTCCGCTATTAAGTTCGTATTATCTGTTCTGGTATTGTTTATTATTAGTTTTATTATACACTGGTGGAAAATAAAATCCCACCACCAAGAAGGAGTGCTAAATAAACGAAATTTGGTAGGCGTGTTTTCACATCTGAAAGATGTTTCATTCAAAGGTGTTTCATTCATGTTCTATTCAAATTTCGCGCTAGACGAATAAGAGTGGCGCTAGTAGCGTCACTATGATCATGCAAATCACGTTTGCTTTAAATACGCTATATAAACTTCGTGAGCGTTATTTATTGTTTGGATTGGATGTTGTGAGCCAGGTTTGAGTCAAGAATGCTTTTAAGGAGACGAAGAAGGCAGTATCAGCAGCTTATTGAACTTGAATGAGGCTGTGTAATAAGGGCTATGAGAAGGTGAGTTTTCTTCCCACGATATTGCAGAAAGACTTGGCAATGATGTATCCACTGTGTATGAGTGTTGGAAGCGTTGGTCACGGAAAGGCACTGTCTCAAGAAGATGGGCATCCGGCCTCACACTGGCCACTACTGAAAGAGAAGACCGCCGTATTCGCCGCATGGCTGTGGCGCATCGCACTGCATCTGCAGCAGAAATTAGAGCTTCTGTTGGCTCCAGAGTGACACAGCGAACCGTAACAAATCGATTACTTGAGGGACAGCTCCGAGCCAGACGGCCTGTAGCGTTCATGCCACTAACTCCGAATCACTGCCATATGTGACGTCAGTGGTGTCAAGCTAGAGCTCATTGGAGGGCGGAGTGGAGATGTGTTGTGTTCTCAGGTAAGAGTCGTTTCTGTCTTGGTGCCAGTGATGGTCTTATGTTGGTAAGAAGGAGGACAGATGAACGCTTGGAACCAAGCTGTCTGCGGCGTAGACACACTGGACCTACACCAGGAGTTACGGTCTAGGGAGCGATTTCCTATGACAGCAGGATCACTCTCATCGTTATCCCAAGCACCTTGACAGCAAATTTGTATGTCAGATTGGTGATTGAACCGATTGCGCTACCATTCATAAGCATTATTCAAGGGGGTGTTTTCCAACAGGATAACGCTCGTCCTCATACCGCTGCTGTCGCCCAACGTGCTCTACGGAGTGTCGACATATCACCTTGGCTTACCAGATCACCAGATCTTTCTCCCATCAAGCACATATGGGACATTATTGGAAGACAAATCCAGCGTCATCAACAACCAGCATTAAGCGTTGCTGATTTGACTGACCAAGTGCAACAGACAAGGAACTCTATACCACAAAATGACATGCGGCACTTGTACGATACAATGCGTGCACGTTTGCATGCTTGCATACAAAATCGTGGCGACTACAGCGGTTATTAATATACCACCAGTTCACATTTGAAATGGATTTTCTCGAGCATACTTTAACCTGTAACCTTGAAACTTTAATCAAATAAATATGTTACCTAGACAACTGCTTCGTCTAAATTTTATTCATCTAAACTCATTTCTTTTTGGTATTGCGATTTTATTTTCCGCCAGTGTATTTTGATTTTTGTTATTAGTTTTACCCAATAATTTGTTAATTATTTTCCATTTTCGCGTAGTATTTTTTGTTCATAATTGTTCAAGATAGTAGTTATTTTTTTTATATTTTATTTCCTTCTTTAGTTTGTTTCTGTGTTTAGTAAAATCATCCCACCTTTTTTTTCTTTGTTCTTTCATTCATAAATTTTTTGTATAAATTATTTTTTGTTTTTATTTTTCTCTTTAAAATTGCATTAAACCATTCAGAATTATTTTTATTATTTAGTACTTTAGTTTTTCAGGAAAGCTTTTGTTATATAATTCCTTTATTCTTAATGCAAATTTTTCATAAATGGATGTTTGAGAATTATTAGACGGTACAAGAAAATTTTGCCAGTCTATTTGTAATAATGCTTCCTGAAAATTTTCAATATTTTTTTGATTAAAATTTCTAATCTTTTTTAATTTTTTTGTACGTTGAATTATAGTTTTCATGTTTATTAAAATCATTCTATGATCACTTATTATTTCATCTAAAATTGATGTAGAACAGTTATCTTTGTTAGTAAAAACTAGGTCTATTTTACTTGAACTTGTTAGTGTTATTCTAGTAGGTTTTCTTGTTTTATTTATTAATCCACGTGATTCCATTAAGTTTAGTAATTTTGATGAATCGTTATTTTCGCCTGTAATGTCTATGTTGAAATCTCCAATTATAAAAATTTGTTTTTCTTGAGTATTATTTTCTAGCAGTTTTTCTAGTTTTTCGAAAAAAAAATTTTTATTTGAATTTAGTGGCCTATATAATGTTAGGATTTTTAGTCCATTTATGATAATTGTCAGTATTTCAAGGTCTTCAGTTAGTTCTGTTTCATTACTTATCAGATCTACATCTAATTCATCTTTTACATAGACCGATATACCACCTCCTTTTTTATTAGAATCTCTGTAAATAGAGTATTCTTTATAATTATTAAAATTTATTAATGTTTCATTTGTTTTCCAAGTTTCGACTATAGATATTATTTCTGGAGTATTGTAATATTGTATTATTTCTTCAAGCTGTTTAGCTTTATTGTACAGGCTATTTGCGTTCACATATATTACTGAGATAGGTTTGTTTTATTATTATTATTAAATGATAGTTTATGTTTTTCGTGAATTAATTTTTTTCTAATTCTATTTCTTTTTCCCTTTTTATATTTCTTATGGATTAAATTGTTAATCAGTTCCTCTTTATTCGGTATTTTCTTTTTGTCATTTGTGTTATCAACGGGGAGGTTTTTTTAGATCATAAGTCGGTGAGTTCATCAATATTTTTTATTTCATAAATTTCAGAATTTTCATTTTTTCTCATTTAATACGTCCTTTTGATGTTCATGCGAATTTTCAGTTATTAGTTTTTTGAAATAATCTTGCCTCTCTAAAGATTTTTGCGTTTTTTTCGGTTAAATGTTTATTTATATATATATTTTCATTAAGTTGTATTGAACCCATGTCTGTTTTGAGTTTTATATTTTTTCTTTGATTCCATAATTCGTCTCTTTTTCCTATTTTTTTAAACCTAATTAATAGTTTACTTTTTCCTTGTTTATTGACCTGTAATCTATGTGATGTATTGATGGGTTTTCCTAAATCATTCTGGATTTGTACAGAGACAGAGGAGAGTTCAAGAGGAAAAGAAATTTCTCTTACAACCCAAGTAAGCATACAGAATATGGAATGGAATTAAAAGAACTTGCATCATGTTGCAATGAAAGATTGTTAACTGCATTTTCAGTATGAAGCTACTTATTTTGTTTTTCCTAGTTTTCAATTTTCCTAGCTAATTTATTCCTCAGTAACTTCCGTATAAAACCGAAACATTTTTCGAATCCGGTGCAGTCATTAGCATATAATCACTACAAATATATTGCGGTATGTGTATAATTTATTAAACCTCTCTAAGAAATAGGGACCAGGAAATAAAAAACATTTGGGATACCAAACGCAGCGTAGAAATGTATGAAATCACAAAGGACGTATATTTTTCGCCTGCCATTGATGAAAATCACATTAGGCTTAAAATTTGTACCTAAAAATTGGGGACCATTCTCATCTAATTAAAAAAATTCACAATTTTTTGGAATGGACACCTAGAACCTTTGCATCCTAAGAAACCGTCTAGGCTCGCCAAATGGGCGGGCTAGCCCCATATAAAATTTACTTATAAAGATTTTGGAAGAGAATTTTCAAACATTTTGATGTTTGTCATTTATGTAAATATTTATTTTTGTGAGATATGATGACCCTTCTCGTGATTAACACAATTGCCAAACTGACCAGTATATGAAACCACCGGGGCGTGTTTTATTATTCTATTTTTCGTGGGGAATTTAATTGACTAATAATTTTTGACACCTACGTATGAGCCCGAATTAGAGCTTTTTCGTAAAGAAAAAAAAAGAGGCGCCGACTATGCCTGCAGTCGAACCGGGGACCTTCCGTATGAACCGGGGTGCCTTAATTTGCTCGGCTAGTAAGACCAGGACTGAACTATTGCATAAACAAGCAATACAAATATCTAGAGCTCCTTTTTTTTTTTGAGGAGCCCGGTTCAGTGAAGACTCAATGCTATCAAAATCGTTGCCAATCAGACCTTATCACTGGGGAAATAATTTTATCGCGGAGCGAATTTACGCGAATGTTACAGTTTTTGCATGTGCGTTACATGCAAATATGTTACCTGTACCTACTTTATTTTCAAAGTTTAAAATTTAAATTTCAGAACAGATTTAGCGAGCGATGGGATATAGTGAGCATTTTCGTTGATCCTAATTTAATTACACGGGCCTCATTTATACAAAAAGGGTCCCAGTAAAAATTTGCATAGAGCCCCATGAAACCTTAATCCAACCTAAGGCATAGGAACAATGCCTTTTTTTTCCCTCGCATTTAAGGTTTTGAGAGATATTATTACCGTTCTCAGAGCTAACACGATTGCCAAACTGGTCAATACATGAGGCCACCGAGGTAAACGTTTATAATTTGTATTCGTTCTTTAAAACTTTTACGTTGTTTTAGTAAGTTAATATTTTATAAACACTCACAGAATGAAACTCAGAATTTCATTGTTTTCAAAAGTACCATTTTATTACAAAATAAAAGATATCACAAAAAATTAGTTTTAATACAATTGAATATTATAGATCAAAAGATGCTTACGCTTATACGAAAATATTTCTAAGTGTTCTGCATAAGTACGTATTCTCTAATCTATTTTCTCCTCTATTATTGCAATTATATTTTGAGATCGATCAGTTTTTCAGCAGAAGTTTTTTTAATTTTCGCCTCTTGAATTTGATGAGAAATTTCGAAAACTATAGCTGATCAGATTTCTAATTGTTCTCCTCTATCTTCTTTTTTACCAAATAGTTTCTGAAAACATACGTTCGAGAAAGCTAGAATAGATGAGAGGCTATCAAGAGGCGGCTCGCTAATTGGAAATGTGGAAATACTGCAAATGAATGGTATCTTAAATTAAATTTATAAATTTTTAGCATAATGCACAACAGTATAAAAATTTTACAAAACGATTAAATCTCCCGCTTATCTTTTCACAAAAGACCTCTTTTCGAAGAATGAGCACTTCAGAAACATGTAATTGAGGTTTTTTATTTTATTTATCAGAGTTTTCTTTGCACTCGACTAGCGTTGAAATTGAATCATCTCATCAGTCTAACCATCACCACCGTCATATAATGAAGCCTCGCCACAAAATTATGACGTCATCATAGGGAGGCTGAAATCTTCACGTGAGAGTTTGCAAATTCACTGCTTCAGTTGCGACCATGGATTCTACACATACATTTACGGTGAATTTAACTGATTTTCGAAAGTCGCCAGAAAGAGCCCGACGTCCGTTGATATTAAATAATTTAAAAAATCCATGAAATGGCGCATTGTAGCCATTTGTGGAAACCTTGAATGCGGTGGATGCAAACACTAAATTCACTGTAGTACCCAAACGGCTAATTTTAGGAAAAAAGGTCACTGAACAAAACATGTTTATTTTCATGTTCTTCACCTGTTTCACATACTTGGTAGTTCCCAACCCTTTTCTAATGTGTTAAAAAGGCAGCTTTAAGCTTATTTCCAAGGCACGGTAACACAGATCAGGAACAGGAAACTGAATTCCGGATTTCTTTGTCTTGTATGGGTGGCCATACATCATCTTAGGGCAGTAGGTCCACAATTTTCCGAGGAATCTGAATCTCTTAAGTAAAATAATATTCAAAGAGTTTCAATTTTGTACAGTTTATTACGAAGAAAAGAAACAAAAGGAACTAAATCACAAAAAATATTAATTTTTTAAAAATCGAACGATTGATATCACACCCTCTCTATAGATCGCTGTTGCTCGCCCTCTTCCTTCCCTTGGGCATGCACCTGAATGTGGTACGTCAGTAATTTCCTATTCCGAAATTTATATATGTTGGTGAAACTAAGGTTTCGAGAACGACTACGTGCCTAATTTCAAATACTTTGTTCAAATTATGGAATTTACAAATTACCATAATACATGACCGCTTGTAGTCAATGTCTTTAATTTTTAAAGTTGTAAATAAAATATCTATTGTTGTAGATTGCAGTGTACGAAGCAATTTCCCCACAGATAGCAATAATTGAATTTTACTGTAAATCCCAGCACAAAACTGGAATGGCAGTAACTTGTTTGCATAAAAGCGCACTAGGCGATTGAAATTGTTAACTTGAAAGAAGATTCTAATGCATTCAAGTCATAGTTGACAGATAGCACTCTCCAGGGAGCATCACTCAACCATATTAACAACACAATTTAATGAAGAGATTTAAAAGGAAATTGTTAGGCCAACAGGAGAAATTTGCACTATTACAAGTGAGAAATACTCTATAATATTAGTTAACACAATATAAAACATGCCGTCGAAAGATAAAGAAATATGAATATAGGTCTTGACGATATGCAAAACAGATAATGAAAACGAAACAAGTATTAAAATCTGCAATTATTTTTAAAGACAATCTTAGGTTTCTTCGATTTTTCTTTTCTTTTTCTACTCCAAATATTTATAAAACATTTATACTTCATTTATTTCATACAGAGCTGTAACAACAAACGTTTTATCCCATATACCTCCAGTAGGCCATATGGAACGTTCGACAATTACCGTATTGGTACGTCATCAACGATTGGGATACTACATCAGTTCAATATAATCCGACAACTAATGATTAAACGATAATTTAAATGCTGCTTCTTATATCACCAGTTTACATAGACCTCCGCGTTCTGAGATTTTCGCAATATATCAACGGATGTATACGTATGCTTTTGTAGAAAACATTCTAAGCATCGCGATTTCAATTTATTTCAAAATTCTCATTGGTTTATGACATTTTCAATTAATGCCTTTTACCGCAATCTATTACTGGCGCCAACAAGACTGAAGAGATTAACTAGTCACCGAGGATACTCTAGAGATCTGTAGACTTTTTAAAAAAATATAAAAAACGAGACCCTTGGTGGAAAACTGATTTCGAAGAAATTTAAAGCAACAAAACTTTCACTATTTCATAAATGCTATTAATGATATATGTTTCTGTTAAGTAAATTCAGTTGGATTTACTTTACACGTAGAAATGTCGATATGGAATAGAGCTACTTATCGTTTATTTAACTGAAACATTATGATATCTATATTATATAAAATAAATTATGATATCTATTTAAATAAAGAGTGGGGTTCAGGTCCCACCGAAGGCAGAAATATTTATTTTCTTTCGAACGTTTCACCATCTAATCACGCCATACCATCGGCGCTGGTATCACTACGCCAATAAACGTTGATTTATATTGTTGTTTAATTATGATATCTATTGAAAAGGTCATATTTGAAAACGTTTAAAAATGAGCAAACAAAGTGTTGAAAAAATTGAAAATAGATAGAATAACTGAAATTGCGATTTTATAAAACATAAAAAATTGACTGAATTCAAAAAACATTCGCTGTTTTTATTTTGAACTCATTTTCAGAATCGGAACAAACATGGACAAAATAATGGCAAAAATGAATTACTTTTTTTTTCAAATAGGCTGGGCTAATTTTTTAATCTATTCTCTCTCTCACTCTGTCGGCACAAAACTTATCGAAAATCATACATTCTGCATGTAGCCATCGCTTACTTACATATAGCACACCGTAACCATTCGCAGCTTTTTTTTTGTGTGTGATGATAATTTTCTTCATATTCCTTGCATGTATTCACATCAAAAGTTTGTGATGACCCAGCTTCATTTTACTTTCTTTTACGCATCTCATTAGGATTACCTCTGGCTTTCTGTATTGCAATGGAATCAAACCCAGACCCAAACTTCATAACTAGTACGATGACTATTTGATTCATAACCTGTATAACTACTTTCTTTCGTTATTTCTATTTCTTTATTTTCTAACTTTCTTCTCCAATCTTTTTTTAACGGACTTCTGTTTTCTTCAGTGGTTAAGACAAGTGCCTATTTCTTCTTTGCCTTTCCCTTTTCCTTTATTTAGTTTTGAAATTGGAGATATTGCATGTAAATGTTTCGATGGAGTTACAATATTCTTTTCAGGCAAACCTTGACTGGAGGATGGCTGTGGATCCGCAAAGTCTTGTACTTTCGACTCAAGTGCATGTTTATTCGATATTTTCTGTCTCAATAATGGTGGAAAAACACGAATTTGGAGAGCTTTTTTATGAATTTGGCGGGTTTTTTGAAAACTTTGATGATATTTTTATGGATTTGTAAGAAAAGAAAATTATAATTAAATTGGAGACATTTGGCTAGGATTTGCGATTATATTTAACGGCATTTGGCGCAAAATAACAAAAAATTCTAAAAATTAAAATTAACATCCGAAAGAATACGCGCGGCGTATGTTTCTGATTTTAACTGCGGCGTGTATACCAATTTGTACGGTACAGATGCCACACCCCACGCCTTCCTGATCTTGAATTCAAACATGGCGAAATAAAAATAAGAACTCTTTATACTAAGACTATTCTTAGCTCAAACAGGAAATCCACTGACATCGTTAAAGTCTTAGCTGTAATATACAAAACACAATAGCACACGAAAATATTTCATAACAAAACTCTGTAACTCACCTTATATATTTGTTAATTTAAAAACAAAAAGGCACAGGAACACGATGTTTTTACCAAACACGCTTCAAATACTAAATGGCGCACATTTGGTATTTTTTGCAGTGTCATCCCACAGCCCATTTCAAAACTAGAGGGAATGCGCAATCTATACCTAATGCGTCATGTAAACCGGATTTACCCTATATAATAAGATTTCCTGAAAAAAAAAGGTATATATATAACAAAGCAGCATGCACAATTTTGTGCGGATATGTTGTTTCCTTTTTTAGACATATTATTTCAAAATGAGGTGTCGTTGAAATTTTCAACCATGAGAAAACGAATTCAAAGATTTGATTAAAAAACATCAGTTATTTTTACTTTTTATTATTAATATTGATAATTATTAAAACTATCTGTAGTACACTTTACCTCTTTACTGTATTTTTTTTTATTTTAAGTAACTTTTTACGATGTTATTGGCACATTTATACATATAGAGTCGAACCTCTTTAACGCGGACACGCTTTTCGTGAACAGTTATTCACGATATGACAGTGGGAAGCGATAAAATGGAAATGAATACAGAAATAAAATTCATGTTAAAGGAATCTTGGATAAAAATGACCGTTGGATGCTGGAGGATGAATCAGGCTTGGGTATAGGGACTAGGATGGTGGTGAAGGTCAGCTTGCGGTCCAGACAGGTGCTATCGCAAAAAGGGCGCCAGGAAAAAAAGTTATTAAACAATAACGGGGCAATATAAAAGTCGACGGTGCGCCGGAGTCATATATCGTTAGGCCGTAAAACTCGAAAAGGAAATCTAAGGAAGGCGGGACGAAGTAGGAGACTCCGTAGGGTCGAACGGGCAAATGAAACCGCAGGTCGAGTGATCGGTGAGATAGGAGGAAAGGACGTGATTGGAAGGGAGAATTGATCAAACCTGAGATTGGCTAGAAATAGATTGATGGACGTGAGGGTCGTTTATGGATAAGGAAGGTGATGGGAGATTTTTAGAGAGGAGAAGAAATCTGATCCCGTTGAGAAAGGTCAGAGGGAGAAGAGGGTCTGATCTCCATTAGAGGTGGTCGGAAAAGGAGCGGATCTGCACTTCGAGGTGAAGGGTCGTGATAGAAGCCGTTGATGAGAGAGAATTGGTCGGTTACAAGTATGATTGTTTGAACGAGCGAGGACCCCAAAGTCAAAGTTAGAAGTGGGAAACGTTGTTCCCAGACCCAGCGTACGAAGATTCGTATATATTTGTCTTTGGTTGCGAGAGATGGAGCAGTAGCACCCGAGCCGTTTTTTCCGGGCGCATAGGAGCGAGCAAACGATTCCCTGGAGTCACATTTGCCGGACCAGTTTTCCCAAGGAGATTTCCTGGAGTCACCTTTGCCGGACCAGTTTCTGAGACGATTTCCTGGAGTTACATTTGCCGGGCCAGTTTTTCCCGAGGAGATTTCCTGGAGTCACATTTGCTGGACCAGCCCGAGGCTATTTTTTCCGGAGCCACGTCGTCCCGGACCGGCCACCCGCGCGTTTTCTCTGGGCTTCGGACGGACGTAGATGGATGGTGGACGGAACCCGTGTAACGTGAGTTTGTTTCTCTCTTTACCCTTGATATGAGGTGTACCGCGGTTCTGTAGGAAAGGGATAGGTTGTAGAGTCAGGCCTCGAGTAAGATAGGCGCGAATCAGGGAAGATATGGATACGGTTTTTTTTAAATAGTGCAGTAAACCCCTTTTATTTACGTAAATATTTGTATTGCATTTTGATATTGCAAAAATATTGCACATATCCATTAAGTGAAATTAGTGTTTTATAGTATGTGTTTATCTGGACTGTATCGATTTTAACGAGTAATCACGGGTCAAACCCATAAGAACGGTGATGCCATGCAATGAGCGTGAAAGCCTTCGTATATTGTAATTACAGCTCCTGATATATAGAATATATCAGACGCAGTTCATTATTGTGTCCCAACGTTTATTTGTATGCTATACGATCATGCTGGCCTTTCAATAGTAAGATGACATTAAAGATTGTTATTGTTTTCAAGTAGCCTTATGTCTATCTTAGCGCCTAGTTATTCACTGGTTATTTACAGGTAAAATGCCAACTAATAGTATAATCGTTTATACTATAGTCGTTTAATGACTAGTGTGAACTAGTCATTCGCGATGCAACAACATAATTTAACGTAGTGCTTGTTGAATCTCCGTCAAAATAAAAATCACTGCCAGGCTTTCACAATCATGCATTTACTAATACCGTACATTTTGGTCGCCACGAGTGTTCGTATTAGCGGAGGTTTTGACTGTAATGCTATTATATACATATTGGGAGTAACGGTTGTATTTAAACAGAAATCCGTAGAGTTTCACCAGGAGATTCCATAACAGACAGTTATTTCGACACTGGCGTAAGGTTTAAAAACACGACGTTTCGGGAGCCAACTGCTCCCTTTGTCAAGTGAAGGCAGAATGAAGAGTTCGTGAAAGTCCTAAGCTTATATACCCGCATGTTGGGAATCCCCATCTGACGCCATTTGGTGCGGAGCAGTTCCAGCTGGGGAAACCCCAATCGGGGAAACCCTCGCCGGGAAATCCCCCGCACCCGACGATGTCAGATGAACACCCCCAACTCGAGGTTTTGCAAAAATCCTGTAAGGTTCTGGTAGAGGTTTTATGATGTTTATTGCACGACTCCTCAAACAGTAGGTTTCCCATGATTCTAGAAAAAGTCTACTCCCCAGATTCGTCACATTTTGATGTAATACTTTCATCGAATGCCAATCTGGTTCGTGACCCTCTCTGAAGACATGTTCAGCCAACTAGCCTGAATCATCTCCCCGAGCTACCGCACGCACATGCTCCTTCCCTCGTAGACGTATTGATCTTCCCGTCTGTCCAACATACACCGTATCACAGTCTCCACACGGTATTTGGTGCATAGCACCAGATTTTTCCTCCTCAGGGACACCATCCTTAACTTTAAGTAATTGATAACGCAGGGTGTAGACAGGTTTGTAGTAGGTCTTAACATTCACACGACCGAGAATTCGAGACAGCTTTTCTGAGACACACACCACATATGGCAAAAGCACTGATGTCTTCCTAGTCTCATCCTCTACATTCCTGTTTCCACCACTAACACCACATTGGTTACGAGCGATAAATTTAGTCGGGTAACCGTTCTTTTTCAACACGCTTTTGTTGCGTCGTAATTCAACATTGCGAAGGTCATCATTACAACAATGTGTAAAGGCTCGTCAGTGCAAGGCTCTAATGACAGATGCTTTGTGTGATGCCGGGTGATGAGAACGAAAGTCAAGATACCTAAGAGTATGCGTTGATTTCCTAAACACCGTAGTCAACAGTCGCCCATCCCCATCTCTATTTATCCGAACATCTAAGACGGGTAATGAACCGCAATCTTCTTCCTCTAACGTAAATTGGATATGAGGGTTCAAGCTGTTCAAATAGAGATGAAAATCAGCAACTGAAGACCTTGGTAGGATAACAAACGTATCATCGACATATCGCTTCCACACCTTGACACAGTAAATACACTCATCTAAAGCATTGTTTTCAAACGCCTCCATGCACAAATTTGCCACCACACTCGAAACAGGTGACCCCATCGCCGTACCCCTCTTCTGTCGGTAAAATCTACCCTTGAAGCCGAAAACCGTGGAGTTCAAGCAGAACTCTAACAGGCCACATATCTCTTCCGGACTAAGGCTAGTTCTTTCTTCCAGGCTTCCATCATGCCTCAGTCGCTCTAATGCTGTTGATACCGCCAAATTTGTTGGAATACAGGTGAAAAGTGAAACTACATCAAAAGACACCATAGCATCATCAGGAGCAATTTCCACATTTCTGATAGAGCAAATAAACTCCTCAGAGGTAGACACCGACCGTCCAGAGCACCCAACAAGAGGAGATAGTATACCTGCAAGATATTTAGAAAGTGCATATGTTGGCGAACTACAAAAACTCACAATAGGTCTAAGAGGAATATCGTGTTTATGGACTTTTGGGAGTCCATAGAACAATGGTATTCTTCAAGATGACAACGGAGTCGCGAGTAAAGTTTCTCATCCAGTTTCGACTCTTTGTGAAGTTTTAGCAGGCAACCATTCATCTGCCTCTCAATGCAATCAGTAGGATCTTTATCTACAACGGAATAGGTATCGCCATCATTTAAAAGTGACATCACTTTATCATCGTAAACCGACCCATCCATCACAACAGTAGTACGACCCTTATCTGCCGGTAAGACCACAACCTCTTCACTGTTTCTGAGAGCCTTAAGGGCTTTCCTTTCAGGAACAGAAAGATTATCCACGAGTGCCTTACGTTCGAATAGCACTCTTGAAACCTCCATGCGCACTTCAGCACACCTATCCTCCGCCATGTTCCACAAGGCCGGTTCAATAGCTGAAAGGATTTTTGAAACCGGAATCGACGAGGGTGTAGGTGCAAAATTCAAACCACGTGATAGCACAGAAGTTTCACAATCACTTAGGCGTCGCTTAGAAAGGTTAAGAACCCAACGGGAGTCCATTCGACCACTGTTCCCGCAGTAGTTTCGTTTGTACTCCATTCTCAATCTCTCAAGCTTTTCCTTGTGAACACCACGAACTCTAGAACGAGTAGTTGCTTCTTCTCTTTCAGCTTCAACCAAAACACGGGAAAAGGTTTCAGAGTCGAGAGCAGTTTCCAGGTCATTTTATTCATTATTTGAAAAAAAGCGTGAAAATCTGTATGTATATACATATGAGTAGTTACCTTTATAAGCTTATATATCAAGTTCCAGGTGCAACTAACTTTCTTTTTCTACCCATCACAAAATTATTTATGTATAAAGGCTGCTAAGTTAGCATTTATATAAAAATAATATATACAACAATAAAATAATGCACACTGAAAACTGCCTAAGGCGGAAATTTGCTCAACACGGAATTTTTTTGCGGTCTCTTCAAAAGTCAATGGTAGTCAATATTAGCTACGGAAACTGTCTAACGCGGAAAGGGAAAGCACTGTTTAGTCCCGTCAAAGAGTAAAACCTGCATAAGGCGGAAAATCGCTAGCAGGAAGAAAATTTTCTCAGCAGAAAAGAGAAAGAGGGTTGTAATATAATACAAATAGAAAAGTGGGGGATGCCGAAAAAATGATACTTTGCAGATATAGAATGCTCTTATCCGCATAGGCGTAGACAGGGGGGAGGTTTTTGGGGATGTAATCTCCCATTGCAATGAAATTTTGTATATTTAACATAGGAATATATGAGTTGTAGCTCTGTAACCCCTCCCATTAAGCCTATAACCCTCCTTATGAACTCTTTTTGCCTGTGCTTGTCCGACCATCATTTTGCACACCACTCACCCACAATAGGCATACCCAGAAAGTTCATAAGGTGAGGGTTACAGGCTTACAATGGGGGGGGGGGGAGGGTTACAGAGCTACAACTCCATTGTATTTATATGCATACTATATACGATTTCATCGTAATGGGGGTTACGACTATAATCGACCCCCTTTCGTATGCCAATGCCACTTACTTCTTAAATAAAAACGTTCATTTTTAACCAGAACGAAAAGTCACTCATATCGACTTTATTTATTCATGGATAAACCCACCGCAATAGAGAGTATCTTTGTATAAGGGAATTATTATCTTTAAAAGGGTGGTACCTTATAATTACAATTTAAGCTTACGTAATAGACCCTTTGTATGGAATAGACATGCATAGCTTACATGAAATTTTACACCATATTGA
>QLNU02006530.1:0-10566 GCA_006491805.2 Dysdera silvatica | reverse complement strand
AGACACAAAGGCAATTTCCCCTTCAGGATAAAACTGTTTCTTCCAAATGCACTCCAGCCAAGTTTAATACGTCTGTTGAGTTCTTTCATAATGTTGCCATCCATTGAAATCAGCTGGCCATATATATATATATATAACGTTTATAAATGATATTATTTTCTGCATCTAAGAATTTTATCTGTATACTTTATTTATTAAATGCATGTAAATGACATTCCTTTGCAAGAGTTTATATCATTTTTCCTCGTTTGTTGGTTATGCCGGTTTTGGTAATTTTTATGTCTTGTCGTCGATTTCTAAAATCATTTATTATTATTTCTTTCGCATTTCTTCTTTCATTCTGCCCCCGCGAAGAGCCATTGATTTTTAGGAGAAGCTTGCTTTCGTTCATCTATTAGTTACGTAATGCACATAAGCTGCAGTGTAGAGAAATCCTAGTTTCATTTGATTAATTGCCTTGCTGCTCAGAAAGGTAAATGCCTGTTGCTTTTGTTCGGCAACTTACCACGTTTTTATTTACAGCTTTCGACATCTGTTGAAGGAAAGTACCTGTAATGACTTTAAAAATACACTACATAATTTTCTTAAGAAACTGTATTCACATATATGCAAAAAAATATTTTAAAAAAATAGGTTGTTGACTGACGTTTCGAGAGTTCGGAAACTTCTGCATAAGCAGCTCTTTAATATATATTGCTTATAAATTATCATTTTTAGTATTTTGTGATTTGCAACCTATATTACAGTGTCAACCGTACATTTTAGTTTTATAATTTTTTATTATTTTATATTTCTGTGGTATTATCCATAGCTCTTATTTTATGTTTTCCCAAGTTTTTTCCGTATCCCTTCTTCACATGCTTTCGTTTTAAGAACATCGTGAAAAAATGTTATCCTATCTATTTTGAATAGCCCACTTTTATCAGCATCCGCTGTGTTTTAATTATAAATAAGATTTTTATTTCTTCAAAACAGATAGTTTCTGATTAGAGAGAGCCAGTCTCCTCGTTTAATCAACGATGGGCTGATAAAGTAGCGGATTTTAAAAATCTGGTTGACGATCGCTTCTTTCGCGGGAAAAAATTCTTGAAGCATGAGGCTATGTTTGATGTCATTGACAAAAGTTTTGGCCTGCGGAGTATTGGTTAAGTTAACCCAAATGGGTCTAAAGCCTCTAGTTAATTTTTGTATTAATCAGTAATTGCGACAATCTTGGATGACGCCCCCCTCATCTTCCACCAGCTATTTATGAAAAATAGAACATGGTGAAACAAATATTTCATGAATCCCCCTACGTCTTCGTCTGCAACGTTACGCAAAGCAAATCATGACAACGTTTACAATACGTTTGTAAACTTCTAGCTCTGTCGGACTGACCGCAAATATAAACACGTATTCAGTATATTTGGTAAATTGTTTTCAGTTAGTTCTTCAATAAAAAGGTCAACGGTATTAGATGTTTCGGAACAGCTTCCATCTGCTAACTAAGCAGTTGCAGGAGATGCGTCAATCAGTTGGACATACAGGAAATGAGGTTAAAAACCCACTCAGCCAAAATCAATCACATCCTAATGTAAATACCGCACTTAAAGAAGTCGGACTACACTCAAAAGACAGAAGAGCCTTTTTTTTTATATGCATTTTCACATAAATGCATTTTACCACCTGTCCGTTGGGCACACCTGCAGGTATTTCTTACCATAGACCCCTCTCCCTCCATCACCGTTCCCTCTTTCCCAACAATGCGACCTTCCAAGGTTTTTGACCAATCCTCGTTGCTCTCGCTACTAGACCTAGCATTCCAAAAAGGGGAAAAAGTAAAAGAAATTCCCCAGTCATAATATTTTTAGTTGTTTTTTGTTTGAATACTTTTTTTCAGTCGTTGTTGGGGAAAAAAGCCGCTTCTTGTGATATTTCTGAAGCCTCAGTGATAAAGTTTCGTGTTGCGTTTTTATTTGATAAGATACTGAGAATTTACCACGATGTCTGTTTCATGGTCAAATAAATGAGTCGGGTTTTCTTATACATTGTTTATTCTATGAGAAATATTCAACTATTTGCGTTGTGTTTCTTTATAGATTATTACAATGCTCGCCGGAACTGTACCAGTCGTAAGAAATAAACTAAACCATTTGACAAAACTAACATTTGAGACTTCGTTCAAATATTACGTAACACTTTCGAGGAGAGGTGGGGTTGTTGTGTTTATTTTCCTATGTTAGCCAATGTTAATTTTTGCTTACCAGGGGGGAGGGGTATAAAATGGCCAAAATATTGCTTACGTAATACTTGAATCTCCCTTAATGTGAACACATTAATTGCAAGGAAAGTATGATGCGTTTCCATCAAGGCCGGGTTTCCAAATAGGTGCACAAGGCACGTACCTAGGGGCGATAGTGAAGAGCTCAAAAACATTTCAAATTCGACAGTATTGAAAAAGATGTTCTGTAGTGCAAATGTACAATACAGGATGGATATGGATTTGACGTCTTTATTGACATAGATTTATCGTAAATAAGATAACGTAAACTTGAACAATATGAGGTTTTATACGTGGCGCACCTAACAGTAACTTTGAATCTGCTTGCAAATTTTGAGGAGGAGCAACTAAGAGCTAGAAAATTATTAGTTAAAATATTAATTTTGATAGCTATGTGAAAAGTCACCATCACATATAAAAATTAAGAGCAATGCGTAATTTCCTTTCAAAAATATTCCTTTCTTTTCTAAGGAAGGAAGGGGGCGGCAAATTTTTAAATCTGCCACTAGTTTTCATCTAAAGTAATACGACAATTCTTCACATTGTGCAAAAGAGCTTACCAGATTCGTTATTTCCTTTACAATAAATTACATTATACGATTGTATTGAAAAAAATTATTTTATTTCTCCGGTTTTTTGTATTTTCAAAAGTAGTTCATGCTTCAAGAATTTTAAATGACTCCAATGTATTCCCACAGATATGTAAAGTATTTAATGTCATTTTATATACCATACTGAGAATGTCGATATCTTGTTATTATCATTATGCATAATTTTATTGAAATCAGTAAACTTTCGTTCCGAATAAATTTTTATTTCTTTCAAATTATATATTTTAGCTATCATAAAAGCAATTATTAATTCTAGAAGATTATTTTTCTAGTATTTCATTTTAAAAGGTTATGATAAATTTCCAAGTAAAATTATATTAGTTTAAATCAGAGGTCTTCAACCTGCGGCCCTCTGGCTCATAAAAAAATACAATTTGTTTCATTCAAAAATACACTCCATGCTCCCTGTGAATCTTAAGTCTATGTATTTTATTTTATTCTGTTCACATTCAGCAATAAATATTTTAAAACCATAGAAAACTAAACACACGGTCTTCCCTTAATCATATTTTACTTTAATTTTCTTGCGTATATGGGTATTAAAGGTAGTCTTATTGATTTGCAGTGCAACGGTGATTTTAAAATAAAATTCAACTTACGACTCAATGAATTCTATTCTATGTCGATAAGAACATCTTCCCAACCATCTGACTGCATGCTATGAAAACGATATAATTATTAGGGAGCACTTGCGTCTGCGAACAGCTGTTTCCATGAATGTAATTAGTAAAATCAAAAATTAGGGCTTGAATAAACTTAAAAAAACACTCTTAGGGTTGCAACGTCAAAAATAAGACCTGATATGCTTGTTAAAAATAACCAGTGCTAAAGAGCTCATTAAAAGGATTGATTTTGCTTTATAAAGGTCTATATAATTAAAGTTCCACTTTGAAATGGCCATGGAAGGAAAACTACTGGACCAAATGTTACCAAACTCTGTAATAGTTTACAGGAGGTCATGGGATTATATTTTTCGCAAAAAAAAAGAAAAGAAAAAAAGTTTATAAAGTCACCACCAGCGGGGAATGGCACTGTATGCAATATTGTTAAACGAAATAAGACATTAAGACATCATTTTAAAACGTTTTTAATCGTTTCTAAAACGAAACAGTTTGTAGGGTTACGCAAAATCGCGATAGTTTGCAGCAGAATAACGTAAGCAATTCGGTGGAATTGAAAAATGCGATACGCCGACATGTCCGAAGCATTCCTCCTGATATGGTAAGAGCTGCTGTTTAGAACTCAGTAATGCGATTTAACTTGCTTTCAGAAAATGGTGGACGCCACATTCAACATGCTTTGTAACACGTTTTAGAAACGATTAAAAAAGTTTTAAAACGATGTCTTCATGTCTTATTTCGTTTAACAATATTTCGCACAGTGCCATTCCCCGCTGGTGGCGATTTTTTGAGCGTTTCTTTTTTTTTGCGGAAAAGAAAAACCCATGACCTCCTGTAAATTATTACCAAGTTTGATAACATTTGGTTCAGCAGTTTTCCTTTTATGGCCGTTTCTAACAAAGGAACCTCGCGAACTGTCAGAGTTCGATTTTTCTGAATTTCGGTTTATAGGCCAATATGATCGAGTAGATGAAAGATCCAAAATCAAATTTGACCCAATCGACCTGGGGGTCGACCTACGGCCCACTGAAAATAGAGCTCACCCTACGATGATGCTTCGCTGCATACAAGGTTAAAACAGTGTTTTGGCGTGCTGAGCAAGCATTAAGCGCCAAACGTTATCGTAGAAAAAATAATACATATCAACAAAATAGAGCACATATTTATAATAGTCATTTTAGTTGTACCTGAAATAATGATGCATTGTGTATTCTGGTGTAAAAGTGAAAAATATTTGAAGTTTTTACCTTAGTTTTGTATAACTGGCAAACTTTGAGATCATTTTTGGCGAAGAACTCGAAAAAGACGCCTGGTACGTAAACGAGTCTTGAATAAATATCCTTCAATTTTCAAATCAGAAGCAATCATCACTTGCCTGTGCTTTCATCACCTTTGACCTTTTTAATTTTTAACTTTGATAAGCAGGTTAACATACGAAATGAATGATGAGAATACACTTGATATTTGTTTAAATGAAATGAAGCATGATGCAATACAGGGTAATGAAATGAATGATGAGGAATGGGATGAACAAACTAATTTGCCGTCACGCGTAACTTACACATTAGAAGACATGAAAAGAATTTCCATGGAGTGGGTCAGGAAAACTACGTTCCTTGAAAAGCATACAGCATCGCTTTAAAGACAACATGCTTTCACATAGACAAATTTATCGCTTTCAGGATTATGTTGCTTCCCAGGGTACAAGATGTGAAAAACTGTTAAGGATTAAAGACGAAGAATTTGAGAAGTTTAAAAATGCCCGGGAACATGTTTTATTAACAGTTCACGATGACGATTTAAAGTTATGGTTTCTGAATATTGAAATGAGAGAAAACCTCACAAACTTTAGCGCAAGTGATATTTTTCTATTAAAATTTAAAAAGAGCATGGCATAACAAGTAGAAGAGTCACCAAGTTCGTTACGCATGAACGTACTATGCACACAACGGCTTTGGAAGATAGAACTATAAAATTCGTTCACATGGTTACAGATGCAAAGAGCAACTATTCTTTTGATGAGGTTTTAAACACTGACCACAGCGGAGTCACTAAAGAACTGGCATCTACGCGCACTCTGTAGATTAATGGGGAAAAGCACACTCCGAATACCATTCAATCTTCTCACGCCATATCCCATTCCGTAATAATCCGACCTATCATTTCTGCTGCTGGACAATTATTGCTGCAATTTCTGCTCATCCATCAGGAACCAAAGGGTGTCTTCGGTCCACGCGTACAGGAAAAGTTATTTAAACCCCCTAATGTTATTCTGGAATGTTCCAAAAGTGGTAAATCCTCTACCGAAATACGTAAGATGTTCCTCAGCGAAGCACTCAAACCAAACATAACATCAAAAGTTCTATTAATTATGGATTCGTGGACAGGTCAAATGGACGAAAATATATTTAATGATGCATTTAGTCAAGCCAATCTTTCAGAGCAATCGAAATTGATGATTATACCACCTGGAGCGACACCCCTCATACAGCCATGCGACGTATATTTCTTTCTTCAATGGAAATATTTCGCTAAACGCTTAACACGATTTTGCCTTTTGCATTATTATGATCATGTAAACTTATCAGAAAGGAATAACATCACAAAATTGCATTCGCTCATTCACAATCAGCTGTCTTCCCCAAAATTCCGAAATATGATAATCTATGCTTGGTGGAAATCAACGTACCCGGTACCCAAGCCTGGAAAATTCTTCAATGTGCAAGAAATTTGTTTTAATTTCACGGACCAAGTGTGTCATGAAATGGACTGCGATGGCAGTTCATTCATTTGTTGCAGTCATTGCTCAAAATTATTATGCTTTTCTCATTTTTTTATTGATTTTCATTTCCATTAAAAGCGTTTTAGGTTCATCACAGCCAAGAGCGCAGTTATAACTCTGGCAACCCCCGCAGTTAGGGAACTCAAAAATTTTTTTCATATCTACATAAATTCATTTTCATACATAAATACTCCATGTTCATAATTCAAATCAGTTTCATATGTAAATACTCCATATTCATAATTCAAATCAGTTTCATATGTAAATACTCCATATTCATAATTCAAATCAGTTCCATATGTCAATATTGCAGTGGTAAATAATTTTAATTGATTTTGGAAAGTGCCTCTAAAATTATTTGCAAAGGACCCTCAGCTTTTCCGATGCGCCAGGACTTCACTTCTACAAGACGTAGAAAGCTAAACTTCTAACATGAATAAAAGTAACTCACAGTAAAACTTTTGGCGCTTAATGCTTGCCCAGCACGCCAAAACACTGTTTTCACCTGTCATGCAGCGAAGCATCATCGTAGGGTGAGCTCTATTTTCAGTGGGCCGTAGCTCGACCCCCAGGTCGATTGGGTCAAATTTGATTTTGGATCTTTCATCTACTCAGTCATATTGGCCTATAAACCGAATAAATAGTTTAATAGCGACACACTGCACTAATCAATAGGAATAAAAGCAACACAATTTTAGTGGTGCAGTTCTATAAAATCATTAACAAGATAATACTGCTGATAGCTATTTCGATAGCGTTAACCAGCTACCGTCGTCAGAGCGAATACGACGCTCTGACGACGATAGCTGGTTAACGCTATCAACAATATCGAATATCGTATGTTAATATTTAATGGTGCACCATAAAAGTATTTTGCATTATTATAAACCGAAAATTCATAAAAATCTAGCTCTGACAGTTCGTGAGGTTCCCTTGTAAGTGGAACTTTAATTATAAAGACCCTGTATATGAATAATTAAAAGTACTTTTTTTTGCTTTCATACGCATTTTACGTTGTGATATATGTATATTCAGTTCCAGCGGCGCATTTAGAAAATATTTTCCGGGGGAGGTGCGAATCAATGTAGGGATCTAAGAAAAGGCAACAAAAGCGAATCCAGGGGGATTACCCCTACGCCTCCAACAACGGCTATGCCTTTGTTCAGTCCTAATATTGCGGGTACAATAGTACGGCCCGCGAGCCAACAAGAATAAGCAAAATTGGTCCTTGGACTGAAAAATGTTGAAGACCCCTGGTTTAAATGCATGCGAAAGTCGATCTTTTACAAAACTTTCTTATTGTATACAAGGTGTTTCAGAACTAATAAAACGAACTTTCAGGGGTGATAAAACACACCGAAAGAAACACTTTTCATCGTGGAATGCGTGGTCGCAAGTAAAGAGATTTCGCCCTAGAGGGCGCTTTCAGATGGTAAAGTGTTCTTTCAGGCACACGTATGAAACCGGTGGTTTTCACATGCAAGGTCATTAGCGACTCGGAATGAATCGGTATGGCAATGTGAGGAATGCTGACGAGCAGTTTGCCCATCATCTCGCCAATCGTAATGGCAAGAAAACGCAAAGGTTTTACCGAGACCACTTTCCCAACAGGCATGTTCCCGAACACGGAACGTTTTCTCGCTTGCACGGCCAACTGTCCGAAAAGGGACCATCCAGTGTTACCATACAAGATGCAGCTCATGGTAGAAGTGTTAAAACGCCGGCCACGTCAGAAGAGATTCTACATGAAGTAGAAGAGAAATGTGTAAAGCAGTTGTTGAAGTTGTGTTTTGTCTTAAATAAAGCTTTGTTTTGATGTTTCGTGCCAGTCCCATTTTTGCGTTGCGTAAGACTGCATATTTGCGGAGAAATAGAAACAGTGTTGCCAGATCTAAAGATTAAAAAATAGCAAATTGTGCTCCAAAGTAGCGGATTTGGACTATTTGTAGCCCAAAAGTAAAAACGAATTATTTTGCAACTACTACTAGTAGTAGTAGCTCCAATAGCAGCCTAGAAAAAGTATTGGGGCTCCGGCCCCCTCCGATACGGCCCTGACATGCGACATTTTAAGTGCTCTCACCTACACTTTCTGAATACGGAATATCGTAGTTGTATCTCCAATAGCAGCCTAGAAAAAGGATGGGGTTTCGGGCCGACCCCGATATGCCCCTGATATGTCTGGAGATTTTTTTTAACTATAGGATTTGGCATTTTTGAAACGGCCACAACGCGTTGTGGTCTTTTTTCGCTCATTGAGCGTTTTCGATGTTTAAGCCTAACAGATATATAAGCAGGTCAACATAATCATTTGTATACGTGCATTGTTGAACGAAAAATATATTGAAAATTGAATGGAACCCAAACTAAACTAAAAATATTAGCTTAACTGTGGAAAAAACTGCCAAGTGAACGATTTTCCACGGTATACCAAAGTGTACAATCTAAACTTGGACAAGCACGCACCATTATAATCAAAAGCTGATACAGACTTCCATTTTGGGGGGAGTCAAGGACAGAATTTGCCATGGTCTTGGAATAACACCCTTCATTTATCATGAAATCTGGAATTTTTTACAGTGAAAAAATATTTAAATATATATTTATAAATATAAAATATAAATATTTAATTATATATTTATAAATATAAAATATAAATATTTAATTATATATGTAAATATAAAATATAAATATTTTAATTATATATATATTGTATATAAATATTTAATTATATATATGTATATTATATATATATATATATTAATTATGTATATTATATAAATATTTAATTATATATTTATAATTTTGTGGGTCATGACCTCTGTGATCCGTATATCGGCGCTTGATTATAATTACGTGCCGTAACACAGGAAAAATAGAAAAATTGACCTCGAGGTGGCTCAAAGTTTGAACCTTCGAGCCTATACAGCGATATAAAATCAAGGTTTGCACCAGGGTTTAAGCTGGCTCAAAACATGCTGTCACAAAAGTGCTAAAATAGGAAAAAAAATTTGTAGCAAAATGCTAAAAAATATTAGTAGCTTTCATTGCTCGAAAAATCGTATCAATGAAATTATTTATATCAACAATGCTTAATAGGTACTGTTAAGAACTTTGAAGAGGAAACGAAAAGGAACAAGAAAAGATCTCTGAAGTGCAAAACGGATATTCTGGAATCGGTGAATCCTATTTTCAGATAAACTGTGATTAAAAATGCCTGTAGCATCTTCGCGATGGGCAATAAATTTTTCTTCACATTTTCAAGCAACTCCTCGCATTTTGCGAAATGTGCGACTGCAGCTTAAAGGCTGCAAGATTAAACGAGTTTCGGAGTCACGTGACATCTACTCCAGTACATATAAGATCTCTGTGATTAAAAAGTACCAAAACTAGAACTGAACCACAGAGTGATACAATATGAATTGAACGAGTATCGAACATGTTACGTTTTAGTAAAACTATCGTTCACCGCGAATAGAAATGTGCAACAAACAAAATTTTTATTGTATTATGGATTGCTAATAATATTTTGTGATTTTATGTGTGAAAATAAAAAAGTAGCGTCTTTTTCAGATTTATAGCCTGAAGATAATAAGTATCCCATAAAGTAGCTTGTCACCTAATTCGAATATTTTGTAGTGAGGGCACTTAAACAGTCGCCCAATCCGCTACTTGTAGCCCAATCTGGCAACACTGAATGGAAAGTACCCCGTGACGCGTAACCTCTTCACCATGCATTCTATGATGAAAAGAGGTTTTTTTAGTGTGTTCTACTACCCCTGAAAGGTTGTTCCATTAATTTTGGAACACCCTGTATATATTATACAGAATACTTACAAGCATTTTTTTTATTAGGATCGTCGGATATTATTTTTTTATTTACACATTATAATGAATTATATATATTATTTGAAGGATTAAATTCAACAAACACACATACGTCTCGTTTTTTGAAATTGCAGATTAAATTTAAATGGCAGCTTTTTAAATGGCTGCAAGAAATTGAGAAACCTAATTCGTCTATAAAATCTCGATATTCCAAATTTATTGTCCGTATTTAGCATGCTTAACATACCTATTGAAAAATATTACATGTATTTAGTTTTGCTATAAAGCAAATTGTGAACTCCCCAAACTTTGAATTACTTCAATTCAAAAAACTTAATAAATAATCTAATGAACATATTGTTTAAATTGCATTCCTGAGTTTAAGCATATTTTTAAAGTAAGTCAAATAAAAATGAAATATTTAAATACATTTGATATGTTTTTACATGCTTTTACGTTTTCATGTTT
>QLNU02006529.1:0-23456 GCA_006491805.2 Dysdera silvatica | reverse complement strand
GGAAAACTATTTATATGAGTATATTTAGAGAAATGAGAAACAAAATACACAAATTAATCTTAAAAAGAAAGCAGGACTATTATTGTAGTTGTTTCAAAAATAAAAACGCTAAAAATAAATGGAGGGTGGTGAATAAAATAATTGTTAAATCTAAAACACAAAATAAAAATCTAGAGAGATTACGTGAAAATTATGAAACTATAACTGAAGATTATCAAATGGCTAACAAATAAAACGAGTGTTATGTATTTATTGTAAAAACCGAATTAAATCGAAACGAATATAACGAAGTGGACCATAATTTGTACTTAAAAATAATTATGAAAAAACGATGTTTTTCAAAGAAATACATGAATTCGAACTATTAAAAATTATGCAAACACTAAATATTAACAAAGGTGCGAGTATAGATGAAATAAGACCTAAATGGGTAAAGGAAAATGCTGAGAATTTTCTCGAGCCATTGCTGATAATTTACAATGAAATCATTGAGTTGGAAATAACACCGGAAGAGTTAAAAACAGCAAAACCCACCCTAATATTTAAAAAAGTAAAAAAGATTTAAAATCAAATTTTCGACCAATTTCAATCTTATCAGTATTTGCCAAAATCGTCAAACGACTAATAGATAACAGACTAACCTAATTTATCAAAAGATTTAATATTTTGTTTAATTGTCAATATGGTTTCATGAAAGGCAAATCAACAGAAAACGTATTGTTAAATGTGGTAACGGAAATATAAAAATCTTTAGACACCGGTTATATAGGAATGGGAATATTTTTCCACTTAAGTAAAGCATTTGACACGATTAAGAGAAAATTACTGCTAAAAAAAATTAAATCATTACAGTTTTAGAGGAAAGATAAATAATATGTTAAAAAATTACTTTCTGGAAAGACAACAATTTGTCTTTTTAAATAACGTAAAATCTGATTCATTGGAAAGTAAATATGGGGTTCCTCAGGGATCAATCCTTGGTCCCCTATTGTTTTTACTGTATATTATTGATATTATGCATGTATCAGACAAAGGTACATTAACGTTATATGCAGACGATACTAGTGTATTTATAAGAGGAAATAACATTGATGAATTGATAAAAACTGAACGGGAAGAAATTGGAAAATATGAACTTTGGTTTAAAAGTAATCATATGAAAGTAAATGAAACTAAAACAAAAATATTAATTTTTAAAACGAAGATCAAAAAATTGGTGAATTGAGGGATTTAGATAGAATTTATATCAATAGAAAAGAAGTTGAAATTTTCAAAGAAATTGATTTCTTAGGAGTAACGTTAACGAACGATTTATATTGGAATAAACAAATTGAAAAAAAAAAAAAAAATCAGTTCGGGAACAGGAATTATAAAGAAATTGTCACGTGAAGTTAATAAGAATGTGTTACTGAGTCTGTACTATCTTTTTCTATATAGTCACCTGATTTATTGCAATTGTATATAGGAAAATTTGAATAAGAACAACATGAAGGTAATTAAATCCGTACAGATAAATCTTTAAAAACCATCGAACAAAACACTACCTTAAGTTACAATTAATTATTTGTAAAATATGGTATATTACCAATTGATAAAATCAATGAATATTGTACGCTAAATCTAATGTATGAAAGGATAATAGAAGGAAAACATTTTGGATAATATTGATATCCAGTATCACGAAAACAACAGAAATTTAAGAAGCAACACCCAAATTAGGCTTCCAAAGATTAAAACGGAAATGTACAGAAAGGGAGTTGAATATATGGAAATAAAGCTTTGGAATGAATTACCAAATAATCTTAAAAATCTTAATAATATAAGATTGTTTAAAAAGAAATTAATTATGTATTTATTAAGCGGAATTTGTGCGCTAGCGGATTAGTAAAGTCCTCAACCGGTTAAATTTTATAATTTAAACTGGGGACCCATCACGGGGAAATGCAAATTGTATTGTCTGTTCTAAACTGTGTGAAATTTATTATACTTAAATTGAAATACAAGGCAGTATGCAATATTTAACCCTTCTGAAAAATAAACATTATTATTATTGTTATATTATGGAGCAACCACCCCAACTGTGTTGCGTGGACAGATACTTGATGGGGCGCGGAATGTTTTTGAAATATGCATATTTGCAGAATTTTTTTTCCAAATTGAAAATGGATTTAAAAAAAAAATTCGCTGTTTCTGTAGAAGCCAAGGACGTAACCAGAAGTTTTTTCGGGGGTGGGGCGCACACCCATCCCCTGGAAATCTCTTATTACAGCTAAGTGACACGCGAAAAATCGAATGTTCTAAAAAGTGTATCACTGGGTAAAAAGTTCGGAAAACACTGCCCTAGCTCATATTAGGTTCGTATTCCACGCGAAAACTAAGCCCAGAGCAGCTAGGCCCTTTCTATCCGCGTGCATTAAAACTCACAATGAATTAATTTATGTTTAAAGTGAAAATTTTTCAACCACGGATCCGCAGACATATCTGATAATAATTTAAAACCATTCGGTGAAAATTTAATTTTCGAAATCGATGCAATTGCAATCATGTACCTGTAATTAACAAAACTTGTAAATTTTAGGTTTCATTAAAACTAGTTTTAAATTATTAATGCCTGGCATTTTTGTCTAGGTGGAAAATCTACGCAAATGGTGGAAGCATCGCAATCTTTCAAAATCTCGGTCCTATGTGGAATATATTATCCTGTATATATTGTAGAATTTATGCTTTTGTGAAGGATTGATTTTGAATTCGTTTTGCTACATGTGTCCAAATTCTTTCTCCGTCCACAAGACAACCATGGACAGCGAATATATAACATAGGCTAAACATATTACATCCTCGGGAGGTTAGAAACTGCAGATAACGAAATCATCCCTTCATGCTCTGTATAATTTGGCTTAATTTTTTCCATAAATCATGATTAAGTAAACTTTTTAACGATCTTCAATGATGTTCCCTTTACTGATTACAGTTATAAGATTGGATTGTTTGAACTTCGATTCAGCGGTAATATTATTTGAGGTCGTGCACCCAAACGGCCCAGAGATTAATCCACTTTCTTTCCCAACGTTTGGAGTTCCACATCCAGTAAACCTGACTGCGTATAAATAAACTTCAATATGAAGGTAAGAACAATCGTGATGGTCTTGATGACCTAATCCTTATGACTATATATTATTAATGAATTTTCGTTAATGCATAATCTTTGTTGATCAATATTTAGTTAATGAGTGACCCTTATGGGCAATTATTTCATTAAGGAATAATCCTTGATGTCCCACAGGGTACGCATGTCCTCCTATATGTATTATGTACCCATATATATATAATTCAGGGTTATGTAAATAAAAAACACACACGTATTATTTTTCCGAAAAACAGGTTGATTGGCTGTAGAATAGCCAGGGTATTTTTTTGGATTGTAATACAAATCCATGTTAAAATTTCCAACATTGTTGACACAAAACAACTGCATTAAAAGTTTTACTTTACTCTAACATCTTAAGTTTTGCGCACCGAATAATTTTACAAAAGGATTAAACACATAACAATTGCTTATAAGAAAAGATTCGTTATTACGAAGATCAGAAAGATGTATTTTCAACTAACATACACATTAATTAAATTAATCGTTTGGACATTCAGAATAGATTAAACAGTGAACATTTATATATTATATATATAATACAGGGTTGTAAACAAAAACTTATTAATGTTCCAAAAATTATTTTGATTGAATGAAAATACATAGGGTATTTTTCTGGATTGTAATAGACAGCAAAGTTAAATTTTAAGGATTAGTGATACAAAAATTGCAGTAGTGGCTTTATTTTACTTCAAAATTTTAATTTTTGTACTCGGAATAATAATTTTACGAAACGATTAAAGACCTAAAAATTGCTTTTAAGGGAATATTCTTTACTACGAAGATCAGAATGATGTATTTTCAGTTAGCATATATTTTAATTTAATTAAATTTTTTGGAAATTTACAATAGTCTAAAGCAATGAACATTTATTGACAAAACATGTAAGTTCCAATGTGGGTTTAATACCCGTAAATTACTCTTTCGTAACTGAGTCGATTTTAACTAAATGCATAAACAGTGTTAGTGCATGTGCTCGGCTGGAATACATACACTTTTCCAATTATATCTTTTAAACATCAAAATTTATAATATACAGTAAATATATATGGGTACTAAAAATTATTCCTAAAACAATTTTTCTTGTCAACAACACCGCATTCTGGAAGAGAACCCCGTAACAAATCTGCGGCTTTATATTCTCTTCCATTTCCAACCCAAAGCCTAAAATAATTTAATACAGATCTTTTACGTTTCTGTGACTTTTGTACTGCTCAAGTTATATATCACTAAATATTGTGTATATCGGTTAGAACAAATTATTATTGCATAAATCAAAACACAATTTTATACAGCTTGCATCAAAACAATCCCCCTTGAACTAATATTACATTTCTTATTCATCTTAGAAATCTCTTGCATTGCAGTGATCTTTAACCCCATTCGGACCACCAGGTCCTGGGTTCTATTCCCTATGTACGCACAAGCCATTTTCTTTTTCAAATTTCATCTATTTTCCAAGGCCTAAATTGCATTAAATAAATAGTGTTTTTCTGAATGCGATGAATATTTTTCATATTTTAAAACGATATTTCATTTTTAAATCCAGTTTTAAGATTACCCAAAATTTAAGACTTGATTACTTATTCTTTCCTATTAATTTAGAGAAAAAACTGTCTCATCAGTGAACGTTAAAATATGAAGCAATTTTCTCAAACCTTGTGAATATTTAACTCGAATTTTAAACAGAAGGACAACTACCCTTAAATCTTTAAAAAAATGGCTTTTCTTAATAACGTTTCAAATCCATTTTTCCTTTCTAAAGTAATCCACTTCAAACCTCTTCCTTTTATATCATTATCATAAACTAAAGCACAATTTTATACAGCCTTCGCTGTATAGTAGTGTAATAGTTGACTACTCATTCACTTTGTTAAGAAATATCTGGCATTGCAACGACCTTTAACCCCATTCGAACAACCGGTTCTCGGGTTCCTGTCACCGTGGAAGTACAAGCACATTTTTCTTTTCACATTTCATCCGCATTCAAAATTGTAAATAACATTAAATAGGTCGTATTTTTCTGAACGCGATGTATATTTTTTCACATTTTTAAGAATAATTCCCTTTAAAATCCATTTTTGAAAGTACTTAAAATTCACGACTTAAGTACCCAGTGTCTTCTAATAATAATTTTAATACAAAGCTCACTCTTATCTGCTGACGTTAAAAAATGAAACACTTTTTTACAAATCTTTTGAATATTTAACTCGATCTTTAAACAGAAGGACAACTACCCTTAAATCTTTTTTAAAAAAAAGGCTTTTCTTAATAACGTTTCAAACACATTTTCCGTCCTAAAAAATTCGACGTCGGACATTGGTCTTTTATGTCAAATACATTAATTAAAGCACACACTTCTACAGCCTATACACTCAACATAATCTTCCTTAAGCCCATACTTCATTTCTTATTCATCGTTTTAAGAAATCACTAGTATTGCACCGATCTTTAATCCCATTCAGACCACCGGGTCCGGGGTTCTATTCTCCGGGTAAGCACAATCCACTTTTTTTTCAGATTTCATACGTTTTACAAGCCGTAAATTGCATTAAGTAGATTGTATTGTTCTGAGCGCAATACAGTGTTTTTCAAATTTTTAGAAACGATAGTTAATATTTAAATTCATTTTGAAGAGTACCTGAATTTCACGACATGAAATATTTACGACAGAACCTTCCAACCTGCCCGACGGGGATTGAAACCACAGTAGGCGCTTCCTAAAGGTCTTAAAAAGTTATTAGACCCATATCCAAGCTTTTTCAGAATGGCCCTATATTTTGGAGATATGGCCCCCTAATTCCGAAAACAGCCATATTATAGACCTTGATATCTCATGATTCCGTGGATGGATTTTAATTATCTGCGACTTTTAAGACAGGCTATCTAAAATCATTTGATACGTGTTTCAGCAATTTTCCAGTAAAACTCAAAATTTTAAAATATTGGCCTTCAAATCTCTCGGCAAAATGACAAATAATCAACCCCTGTTTGGTGGTTTTCCAGCAAAACCCCTCGTTGAAAATTTAAACTTTAACGCAGTTAGTTCGAAATCGAGATAGGTTCGCTTGTAGATATGTATGAACGTATAGAGCAGCTTTGCTGCCTATAAATAAAAAATGAATTTGAAAGCTTAAAATAGCTATGAAGTAATGTAAAATTCGTTTCAATTTAGCGACATATAAATGGGTAAATACTCATCCAATAAACTTACTTCGAATTACGAAAAAAACAATAATTATATATTGCATTTCAGCACACGGCCCGAAAATGTAAATCCATTCGTCATACGCACATTAATTACATCATTTGCAGTAACATCAACAGAAAATGTGCAGTACATGCGATCTAATGTTACTATTTACATTTGGTTCATTTTTTGAACAGCAGAGTGATTGCTTAAGTTTATAAATGGTACACCACCAAACACAAATGAACTTTAAATGAAGAACTTATGAGCATACATATATACACGCTAAGCTTTCTTGTATCTATACCTTTCACAAAATAGTGCTACAGTCGCAATGGCGAAACCAAAAATCAGGAGTCCGAAAACGGCTCTTAAATCTGAAACAGCGATTGGTTTCACATTCTCTTCTGGTTCATTATTAAGCTTTCCCTTTAATTCGACTCTAAAAATCATATTTTGCATCAGTTTTTGATAAAGCCCTGATTGATAAATACGCAAAATCATTTTATCAAAAGTTTTAACGCAGCAAAAATTTTTCCGAAATAATATTGCTGATGGGGCTATTTTGAGACTGTCCTGCGAAATAAAAATATCGTCCTGTCGTCCAGCTTTAGAAACAAGCATTGTCAGGTATGGTTTCGCCTCCATTACCGCATAACCCGCCATCGTCTTCCCGATTGCATCAGTTTCAGATGACACAATACTTTCCGGATGTGCACGAAGGTGTACACCCAACGCATTTAAAATTCCTTTCTCAGCTTGTTGCAACTCCTGTTCTAAGTAGCCACCTTTAAATATAGTAACTCTGGCCCGGCTAGATCGACAAACCTCAGAAAGTTCTTCAAATGTCTTAATTTGATGTTCCATGATGGGCGCCATAAGGAACGACAACAAGAGGCCAGTGAAACAAAACATTAATACTCGTATAGGAAATGCACTCAAAATAAAGAATACTTTTGCGATACCACTGCCCAGAAAAGTACCGAAACCACGGATACCGATCAAAATTTCCATCATCGAAAACATACGGCTCCAACCTCCTTCTCGGCTTTGTTGACAATGTCCAAAAGAAGATTGAAGAAATGAAAATACTCCAGAGCAAAGAAATAAGGAAACGATAAATAGACACCAAAGCGTAGGTTGGAAAGGGTGGACAAAAAAGAAAGTTTGGGATGCAGTTCCGGATTTTTTTATCATAAATGAGTCATAATCCACGTCATTGGGATATGCATTGTCAGTGACTTGTGATCGTGCATATGTCAAAATTATACTGTTGATAGCCATATCGGCTTCGTTTCTCTCAAGCATACCAACCATGCCTGTCCATTTGCCATCTTCTGTTAAAGTACCCCATTGTCCATCTTTAGGAATTACTAAATCGTATGTAAAATTCAAGGCCGACGATAAAATTTTCAGTAGTTCAAAATTTATTCCACCGATCCCCTCGTACCCGCCATCGTCTTTTGCCCGGATGTCAAAATACTTTGTATGATTGAATGTTGCTACCCTAAGATGCATTTTGTTGCTCATGTGGGAGACCACCTTCTAGTGCTTGCGTAACGGAACGACTACTAAGCTTGAGTCTTTTTGGCTCCATGGATGTAACATTATACACTATTTAAAAGCATAATGAAGAGTTGTTAGCGTGTCATGATATCGTGCAAGAAAATATTGAACCGTTAACATTAGCAGAATATGAGGTTTGTGTATTAGAAATTGTTTATCTTGAAACATTATTCTTCAAAAATCGAAGTATGGTACTCGGATCACGGAAGATTGCTATTATATTTTATTGATTTCTTCAACGGAAGTTTTCAAAATAAAATTATTCGCCCCGTAATTGGAAAAGCGCTGAGAAATACTAATACTAACGTATATGCGTGCATATGCAAATTTCTATTATATCTCGTTTATTAGTCACGGAGCAAAGATTAATATACTGGATTCCGATCTATAAATATCAAATATTTTGTGTGCTTCATTTTTCACTAAAGATGGGTAACGATGGCCGAAGTTTTTACCATTGTATCGAGCGACGTTCCGTCGATATGTTCAATATAATATCGCTTTTCCATAATAATAGTTCAAGGTACAGTGAAACTTCTCAATAGCGGACACTGACGGGGAACGGAAAAGTGTTCGTTTTTAAGAAGTGTCCATTATTGGGGAAAAAACAGACTTAAAAATTTCCCGTTGAAATTTAACATTTATGAAGCTTCATTTAATTGACCATAGTAAATACAGTGAAACTTCTCAATAACGGACACTGACGTGGAACGGAAAAGTTTCCGTTATTGGGAAAAAACAAAAATACGTAAAAATTTTCAGTTGAAATTTAACGTTTATGAAACTTGATTTAATTTAATTAACTATAGTAGATATATATACTAGCAGTACATGTTACGTTTATAAATAACACTCACCTTTTGCAGCAACCTCTCTGTTTAATTATCCATTTCATTTAATTGTACAGCATTACAAATTTATTTTGGAAAAAAGTCGGAAATTTTGGTTTGCTTTTTATACATCTTTACAATTTTACCTTCTACATGAATTACTAATTCAGATGCGTTTTTTAGACTATCTGGATCATTCTTTTGTAAAAAATAATTTTTTAATTTACTAATGCATTAAATGGCTTCTTTGTTAGACACTATTTGCATAATATTTTCTTCGCTTTCAGCAATTTCTAGCTCCTTATCCAGTTCTGTATTGTAGTTCCTGACGCCATCAATTAGGTCATCAACATTAGTGGATTGATTTTCAGTTGCTAATTGCTCATCTATTAACCTGTAATCTTCATAAGGTTCAAGGAAGGTTTTCATGCTGTCATCATCTACAGTTTCTGTAGTGGCTTCCTTTCTGATGAAAATTCCTGTTTTTACAAAACAAGTGCTCACAGTTACAGCTGTGGTTTTTTTTTACTGAAGACGAAATCCACAAGATTGTCTCTAAGATACTTACACTGCTTGAAAGAGAGCTTGGTGATTTAGTGTCTTACATTTTTGCTAAAAGGTGTCTTACAATGCACTGACGGTAGCAAGTTTCGGAGCATTTAATTATGCCTTGGTCTAAGGGTTGGCAAACAGAAGTCGTGTTTGGAGGAAGAAAAATTAATTTGCATTTTCCAAAGCAATGTCAGGATGAGAAGAAGCATTATCTAAAATTAAAATCACTTCTCTTTTTTCTCGCTGCATTTTTCTATCAAAGCCTAAACCACTCAACCATTAAATGTGTGTTCATCCACGATTTTTTATTTGTCCGATATTGTATGTCTTGCATTAACCCCTTTAAAACATCCTGGTTTCATAGCTTTACCTATGATCAGAGTTCTTTCAAATTCTTCGATCATATTCACACGTAACAGTTAGCTTTCCTTTGGAAATATTTCCTCAACTGCATTTTTCGCCTTTGAGACTCATACTTTTTTCCGGAAGAGCTCGAAAGAAGAGGCCAGATTCATCACAGTTGAAAATGTTCTTATCATCATAACCTTTGCAACGATCCTTAACTTTCATTTTCCAGTCAAAAACAATTTCGTTTTCAACAGACGAGTTTTCACCGCATACATTTTTATAAGAAATAATGTGTCGGGCTCGAAATTTATCCTGCCAGTCACCACCTGAAACCTTGAAAAAAAAAGTCCCATTTTTTGCGCAATTTCTAATGTTTTCTCTAGAATTAAAGTTCCAAACAAAGAAATGTTCTTCAACCTAGGACGGCTTAACCTTTCAAATGTTACGGTATCCACAGCTAATCCTTCTGTTTTAGCAAAAACTCTTTTGGTCTCTTGGTTACCACTTTCGGCCCAACATTTTAAAAGTTCATCCTTCCGTTTTAAGATTTCACATACTTAAGTTTTTCCAATGCTCAACCTTTCCGTTAAATCACGCGCACTTAATTTTTCAGCTTCCCTTAAATTTACAACATCGACTTTCTCTCTTAAAGATAAGCGTTTCCGTTAGAAATAAAATACAGGGTACCAGGGAGGAATTACACAAAATGGTTAAACACTGGTAAAATAGCAATGAAAAAGATCACTCAAGCTTTCGGACGCGTCAGCAGCAGTCCTTCATCAGGAGTAATGACGATGTTATGTTTCTGTCTCTTTTTATACTTGAAATTTCTGGAAAAAAACCGTCATCAGAGTAGTCCCGCAGAATGGAAAAACCCGGTGGGAACCAATGAGAAACCTGTGCTTCGGGGTTACTAATGTTATGAAAGTCCTGTACATTTCAGAGTAAAAGTTGTTTGTAAGTTTCTGGAAGTGGTTGTGATGTATTAATGGCTTTCCCATGTAGTTTGTAAGTTTCCCAAGATTCTAAGAAGAGTCTCCTTAGAATCTTGGGAAACCTACAAACTACGTGGGAAAGCCATTAATTTTATGTTATTTTTTAATTATGTAATTTTTCTATAAAAGTTAAACTAAGCCTGTATTCTGCAGTTACCTTTCTGAAAACCAACATTTTCTGGCGATGATTTTCTGAAAGAAAAGTCTGAGCGTGGCAAATTCGAAAGACGTGATCCTTCATCATCATGATGATTCCACCGTGCAGGTTTTTGTGAATTATTCGTCAAATCGCTTGTATACTGTATATCTATTAAAATAGCGGCGTGATTTAAAGTGTTAGGTGGAAATTGAAAATTCCAGAAATTATGTACAAAGGGAACTGCAATACATGAAGTGGCATGGAAAATTATTTGGGGGAATTGGCTAAAAAGACTGACATAAAAGGCTTGAAAATTGACAAACCCAGAGCCCTTCAGAATTAGAAAATCCAGTAGTATTAACTATGAGTTTATTTCTGAAATAACTTACATTTCATATGCTAATTTATTATGTATAACATTGGGTCAATTTGCCTCATTAATTTTGTAGTCATATTTTTTAGATAAACAGTTTCCACTCATTTTTGCTATGGAAGCGTTGAATATTTTCTGGTTATAACATTAATGTTTAGAGCCCGATATTTTTCAACTACCATTTTTTTAATAAGAAAAACATTAATAAACAGCTTTATCGTTTTAAAACATTAGTTGTTTGGTTATGAATAATTTTTTTGAACTTTGATGTAACATTAAATGAACATCGATGTTTAGCGACAGATTTTATTCAAACATCCATAGTACTTCGTCGATGTTAAACAATGATATTTTACTATCAATGCTCGTCTCTGCTGTCAATCGCTAAATCGTATTTTCTAATATTGAAACGATTCCGTAACAAAATGGTTGTCTGAACATATATGTGGAATTAGCGATGGGTTTGTGTTTGGATATATCTGCATGGCAATTACATCCGTAAATATTTTTCATTCGTACCCCACCTGCTATATATTATTATTATTATTTTCAGTTTGTATGGTGAAGGTTTATTATTATAGGCGAACGTTTTATTATTGTGTGGTGAACGATTGATGCAAAAATGTAATCCAAATAAAATATTAACTCTTTTATTCTGAGAAATCAGAGGGCCTGGTGCTAACTCATCTATTAACATGGTGGGTATGTTGTACCTCAATAAGAACTTTGATATACTATTTTGAGCAAATATTTTGCTTATTGCATTAATAGATACACATGTGAACATTGTTTTTATAATTTGTGTCTTTAACTGGAAACATCTACAGAAAGTATTCTGAAGGATTTTTTACAGAATTTCCAAAAAAGGGGTTTTGATAGAAATTTCTTCCCTCTGATGAGGAATTTGATTTTACAATCAATATTGTTCAAATGGGGTGTTTAATCCTCCAATCCCTTTGTTTACAGCCTTGTTATTATCATATAGTACTTGAATAAGAGCTGCCTGTAGAATAAAACTATTAACCCTTACGCTGCTGGAAGGCTAGCGAGTATAGGCGTATGCAGAAAGTTCGTAATATGCTCAATGGGAAGGGGGATTTACAGAGTTACAATGCACATATTCCTATGTTAAATATACAAAATTTCATTGCAATGGAGGTCATAACCCAAACAACACCCATTGAATACGCAAACGCTAGCTTGCAACGGACGGCGCGCATAGTAGAGAACTTATTTTTCATCACTCGTTCATAAACAATCAGGTCAAAAGACGATTCCTTAAAATGAACGGTATGTAAAGATCTCGATTTTTATGAACGGTCGTTCTTGGTCATTAATTCTGGTTTGGTTTTGTAAGCCTTTGAAACCAATCGGTAGTAATCTATGAATACAGTGAATGAATAGTTAGTTGAGGAATAGGATGAAATGCAGAAATTCGGTACTATATTTTTAATTTTTACGATATAATAAAAGCATAAACTTCATGAATTAACATAAACAAAATTCACAATAAAACACCATATGTGGACATTATTATTATTATTATAGAAAAATTAGTTCAAGAGGAATAATATAAAAGATGTTCTGGTCTTAAAAGAATCGTTCACAAAAATATCTACTATATCGATCCTAATAGAAAAGTCCTAACATTTTTGACCAAACGTGAACCTTAGCTAAAAGATTAAGTTAGAAGTTGTCGAACCACTCACTCTCTTCTCGTGTTTAGTGGAAAACAATGAAAGCATCCACTTCATAGACTTTTCTATGGCGCTAGTAGTAATTTACTAGATGTACTCGTTTCAAGTTTTAACGAATTATAGATCTTTTTTTAATGCGTTTTGGAAGGTCAGCAATTAACCATGTTTAATAAAACCTATTATGCTGTAAAATGGCTATATTTTCGCCCTGTTTCCACATAAAGACTTCATATTCATCTCCTCCTTCCGATGCTACAGACTTCGAAGAAGCTGGGCCTCTTGACGATCGTCGCCCACTATGCCCTCACCAAAGCTTTGCCATTCTCGTACACCCATTCTCCTTAGGTCTTCCTCCATACCATATGCTACTAGGGCGTCCCACTTTTCTTTTTCCTCCTGGATTGGTTTTCATGATATTTTCAGCGCCATCCTAGCGTTTCCCATTCTTTCTACATGTCCGTAACCATCTGAGTCTACTTTTCCTTATCTATGTCACAAGCTCTTAATGTAAACAAAAGTTCTTCGAATTATTTTAACATTTTGATTAGAGGAATTGACTCAATATGTATAACATCAGTAGCAGTTCCAGTGCTCAACAACTTTTCTACAAAACTCACTATCGCTCAATGAGAGTTTAATCCTTTTCTTCTAATATTATTTTACATTTTTTCATTAAAATAAAATTCGTCGGAATTAAATAGCGCTACAAATTTGTCTTGAATTTCATTTGTTTTCCTTCAGAAAAATAAACTTTTAATAATTGAATTTAATTCCATGGAAGGCACTTAGAAATGCAAATCCCGTATATTTATTCTTTAATTGTTATAAAAATTTATATGTTTAACATTTTCATAGAAATTTAAATTAAATAATATAAATTTTTATGGAAATAATAATTGTTAAAATTAGTGCCATTTTTAGTAACGTCCAATGCCTGAAGATGGCACTACCACCAAGTGTTTTATGGATTTATGGAGAAAATCTGATTTATAGAAGTGTCGACAAATAGAAGCAATATAAATGGATAGAACCAGAGCGTACCAGAGAGCGGAATGAAGGGATGCTTCCCTGTGACGCGAACCATGGCCGGATTCATCCATTTTCGCACTCTGGCCCGTCTTTTATTTGCGCCCCCCCCCCCCAGGTATGATTATTTTAGGCGGTAAAAGTTTGTTTGTTTGTTTGGCTTTTTTATGGCGCAAGAGCATCTGGGCTATACTGCGCCAAACATGGTAGAATTAGGCGGTAAAAGGAAGAAAAGAGGTGTGTGTGTGAATATGGAGGGATCCAGTAACATAGATGGGGGGGCAACGGGGCGACCTCCCCCGGTGCTACAATTCCTGGGACGGCAATTAGCCCTTAAAAAATGACAGGCACAACAATTACGGCAATGACAGTCACTCGCCCCGGCCGAGAAAATATCTAGCTACGCCACTGGAGGGACCTCATATATATTGACATCTTTTTATTTCGCACATACACCTATTTTTTTTTTTTACTTCTATAAACAGAAACCAATGTGCTGCACGTGCATAACCAGGCACCACCCAACCCGTAGCTAAGCTTATGCCCCCCCACTTCTACTCGCCTTATAACTATATTGTCATGTGAGCTAAAGCTAGAAAAAATAAACTGAAAGAAAGAAATATAGTTATTGGAAAAGGAATGGGGATTCCCAATTCATTTAGATAGGTACTGAAATAAAAATTTACACAAAATTTTTATTTTTACATTATTCCTTGCTTTTTAACGGGCAAAATCGTCTATTATGTCGCACTCAATCTCCCTAGTTCAACTGCAAAAAAATTCCATATTATCAAAATAAGATGAAATTTCGGCTTTCGTAAATTAAAATAAGCACAAATCGTAGGAGGATTTTTTTACCGTATTCTTTTACTAATTATTGTTTAATAATTAGTATTCCTACATTTGCATCGAAAATTTCAAAAAATAAACATCTAATCCTCCTATTTTCGTTAATTCGGAGCTGAATTACAGAGATTTCACAACAAAATTTTTATTTTTTGAATATTTTGTTTTTTAATTTTTTATTTCGCTATCGGGTTTCAACGCGGCCTTAAAATTTGCGCTCTTAGCCCAGAACTAGTCGTAGTAGTAACTTTGGGATTGAATATAGTGTAAACTAGGGTGGGGAAAACGAAAAACCCAAAATCGTATGGGGGGGGGAATACAATTTTGCCTCTTTGGGGTTGACCATAAATGATGCCACACCATTCTTGAATATTTTTGACCCCCTTCCCCCCTGTCACAAAATGTTACACTTTACCAACCACATCCCCATCTGTTACACGTCACATAATGCATTGTTTTATGAAAATTATTCCGTTTATTTATTATACCGTACAATACAACGAGGATGGAAAGACTATAGACATCCTTAAGGTGAAGCTTCAGCGTCCATGTTGCTATCGTCAACTTTTATAGTTGCAGTCTTCTGTCGATGCCGAAAACGTAAGCCATATGTGTACTTTATACTTCCTAAATACCTTACATGTCTTTGCTGAAGCGTGAGCATTTAGTTTTCATACACCTTCCACACATACCTTAGTTATGGCCATCATCCAAAATCGGTTGGAGTAAATGACGTCTTATTCACTTCCAAGCCACATTCTCTCTGCCGGTTTTCGTTCGCTGGCTCTTCACAATTCGCAATCTTGTGACTTGGCGTGCTGGTCAAGGACTGCCAGGAGTTCGGTCTCACCCCTGGTGGCATGCGGATGTCTTTTCTCTGCTCTCCGGTCTGGCGGGTGTCGTTTCCGGATCGCTTGGGACGGAGTGTTTGGGACATTCATTTTGGCCGCCGGGCGGTGGTGGATCGATGTCTGCTTCTGCTATTCTGGGACCGGACTCCGCCCTCCCTCGTAATTCGGACTTCGTCGCTAGGGCCGTGCTTGGCCTTCCGTCCGTGACAGACGTTCGTCATCGTCTGCGTCCACTGCGATCGCTTGGGGCCAGCTTTCGGCAATGGCGGATGATAGTTTGGCTTGTAATGCCTGTCCGGATGGTTTTGGTCTGGTGCGCCCTGGTTGCGGAGAATGATTTGCTCCTGTTCCCTGCTGCTCGCGGCGCCGCACTCATTCAACGGTGTCCGGTGGTCTCCTGTTGGAGTTCTGGTTGGCCCGGGGTGTTCTTCTGCATCCATCTATTTCGGCCACTCTTCGGGGTGGACTGATCGTGGATGGCCTCCGGTCGACGTTAAATGACGACAACCATGTGAGCTGTGCGTCTCTGTACGCCGGCTTTGATCGATAATCCCCCACCAATGCCCCCAGTGCCCCTCCTCGGTCCACTGGTCGTCATAACATTTGACGAAAAGGCCTGTCTGGGAATACAGCGCTGCCCCCTTCGGCGGCCACCTTTCCCATTAATCTCCTTGCACAAACCACCACCAAGGACTGCCAGAATCTTTGGTCGCCAATTATTAACCAACTTCCACTTAGCTCATAATTTTAGCTCAAAGTTTCAACTTTTCCAGTGCATTTGTTTAGCTTTCATCCTTTAATAGTCGCCAACGCTGATCAAAATTTAAACATCTTGCAGAGAGAAATTATAAAGTTTTAGATACCCCGATAGGCCAAAATTATTTATTTCTAAGTTAAAAATGGGTTGTAAGGGCTAGATGTAATAGGTAGAACAAATACGAAAAGGTGTGTTTGCATGTTAAGGGGTCCTGCGTTTAAAAAAAAAAGAAATTTAATTATAGATATATTATATATAGAACATTTAAGGTATAATATTTTTCTAATAAAAGTCTAATTAATTTAAAATTCAAGCATTTGGTAATTGAATAAACATTTACAAGTAATTATGTTAATGAATATCATAATAATTAAAGTTTAATGTTCCTAAAAACACGAAAGGTTCGTTCTAAATTAATTTATCTCGTTACGTGATATCACGCTGGATCCTGTTTGAAAAACTAAGTTGAAATATTTTGTATATCGTTGAGCTGAGGAAAACACTGACCGTTTTTGCACTGCACACCTTTTAACTTTGTGGCATCTCTTTTAATGACTGGAATCTATGGAAACGTCTTGGTGTTTCTTAATCTGTCTTTTTGCGTCTTAATCTTTTTGGCGTTGCTGCCAAAGTGGACTTCCAAAGAGGAAGGTTTCACCTTGTGAAGAACTCCATCTCATCAATGGAACAATGGAACATGGTAAACACAGTTACCTTGAAGTACAATATCATCTGGAATAAGCAAACAAACAGCGGCAGAATAGTGGGGAAAAAAAACCATTTGCAATATCACAGCGTATAATATTTATACAGAGAGAGGGTGTGTGTGTGGTTTTTTTATTTCTTTATCTACTTATGTGCTCATGGGCGCTAGATATAATTTATTTTAAAAAAGATAATTTTCAAATTTCGTCCTAACATTTTTGTATCAGTTACAAAATTACTTGATGTGACAAGCAGAAAAATTCCTGAACGATGTGTGCTTTTTCCATTAGTAACAGGGTTATTATTAATAAACAGAGGAATCAATAGCCTGTTTGTATAAAAAAATGTATGTACATAAATATGGAAAAACATCCGTTCCTCTGAACAACACTGGTTTCTGTTTCGATGGAGGACAGTGAAGAAATAGTCATGGTTTTCTATAAGGGGATGATTAAATCAGACTATTTTTAAAAATTTCAGACGTGAGTTTAGCACACCCCAAAGTTTAGTTCATTAATGTCGATTGCTATTTTATTACGGAAAAGGCACACAACTGATAGTAAAAAATGAATGAATTTCGTTTTTTAATTTTTGCGATTTTTTAAAATTTTTAACAATTTTACACATTTATTTTTTTAAACTGTCACAAAAGTAGTGAACAGGAAAGCTTAAAAAGATAGCGGTAACGAATTTGTATATGTGGGTATACTCGACAGGAAATAACGGACGTGGTAATCAATGAATTGCATTTCATATCCAAGGCCACTGACGGAGTTTTCTTCCCGTACAATAAAGATTTTACCTTTATAATGAAAAACCGGGATGGCGGCAGCAAGCAATTTCTTAGAACGCATATTCCATTTTCTTGTATATATTTTGACCGAGAAGTGTTTGATTGTTTCCTCAGTTTGTCTTGCGTGGTTGTAGTATTCTTACATACCCAACAGTTAAACGCATTCCAAAGCCCTAGGACAGTATTTCTCAAAGTGTGGTACGCGAACCACTGTTGGTTCGGGGGCGGTTTATCAAGTAGGCCGCAGCGTCATCACCAAATTTCAGAAAAAATAAACTTGAAATTGCCGGCGTAGCTAGAATTTATGTGCGCGTCATATTTAAACAATTTCTCATAAATATTACTAGTCATAAAACTTGACCTACGGCATTTTGTGAAAGATTTGAATCCTCTGAATACACCCGTGCTGTCTACATTGCTTATTATTATTTTATTAAATTACTGATGTCATTTTCATTATAAATTTGACGAAATAAGATCGTAACTCACATTCTCCTTATCAAGTAGGGTTACTTTAAAATTTATTTTGTTCCAGACGGATTTGGCAACCAACAAATTTTTTAAGAATATGGTCGGAGATTTTAGAGATTTCCTGCCAAAATGGTGCTTTTTTTTTAAAGCAAACAACTCTAAAAATTCTTAAAATTCACTACAAAAATAATAAAAATTAACTACAAATTATATCTCTTCTGCCGAAGCTCTTATATACGTATACAAGCCTGCCAATAAATCCCATAAATCGAGGATTACTATGGATATGTCTTTTCCTTGGAAGACTCGAGGTGGCGGGGGGGAGATTAACACGACGGTTGCTAAGTAGGGCTTAATATTCTTATTCATAGTTAAGAACCTTAATATCAGGCAATATATGTTTTAATGGTGGGGCACATCCCCACCTCCCGTTTTCTAGTGCACGATTAAACCGTGTTCGATTCCCTAACCGTGCAAAGAACGCTTACTCAGAGATCTCATAAAGATCGCACTGCTCACTGTAGTCCGGGGTTTGGTTCCCTAGGCCTTAAGAGGTTCGGATTCCTCGGAAAACAGTAGGTCCCGGCGCAGCATGACCACTGTAGTCTTTGAGCCGCAAAACCACAAACAAAAACAAACATATCCTATGAAGTTCATCCGTAAGGTACTTTTCCTTATATGAGCATTTTAAAACTCGCATATTTGGGTAAAAATTTAAACATCTCAAGCAACTGATAGAAATTAATGTCAATATAACTTTTTCTTTATCATATAGTGTAAACGCGTCACAGAAGCAGGAAACGAATAACTGGAGAATACATAAATGTTTACATAAAAAGAAAGTTATTATTAAAAGGAACATTCCTCATTTCCCCAGATAGAAAACTCTTCAATTTAAATACGTTTTAAAACAGTACAAATTATTTGCATAAACAAATTGCAATATGAGCGTTCGTGCTTGAATTTAGATCTCTTTTGAATGCATGCTTGCGAGTAGCTCTTGAGTAAACATCCTATTCAGTTTCTAGCTTTTCGACAAGATTTAAAATTTAATGCAGCGAATGTACTACTATATTTTACATAGACATAGCAAATGCACGTAACTATATTGTAATCTAATAGGTTATAAGATTTGTTAAACAATAAAAATCTGGTGATAATAAATGAATTACAAATCATTATTGCTTTCTGAAATATTACTCAAATACTAAAATTTACATTGTAATTAAAGTTTTATATTAATTTCTCAAATTACTTTTTTCTTTCAAATTTCCCATCACTGCGAACCTACCTGAAAAGCACACTCTGTGGTATAAATGTGGACTCACGCGGAATAAATAATACCATTGTAAGGAAATTACGCATTCAAATACCTTTTCACCTAAGATATAAGTGGTTAAAATTCAGCGCTGTGTAAAGGAATAGCCGAAGCTTCAGTACATCTGAATTGTCTTGAATACCAATATAGTCCTGCAACCAGCGTAAACTCTCTGGAGACATCGTGGACAGCTTTAGGGTCGTACATTTACAGTCTCACGCCACACAAACCGACAACGGGGTGTTATGGTCTAGATTAACAACTTAGCCAACAGTGAGTTATGGTCTAAATTGTCATTTCGTTTAATAGTCTGATCACTTTGAAAATCCTCCGTTGCATCCGTACAGCACAAAGATACGTTTACGAAATTCCACGATCCCTAATATTACCGTACCTTTTACGCCACGTACAGCTGTCTATAACATGATAATGTCCACAGTACACCTTTCTGCTTATTGTCCTCGCGCTTGCCAAACACTTATTCGGTAAGCTATGTCAACATATCTCTTCCTCATAGAGCAGGTTTGGGAGCTGGTAGGAAGGTACCTCCGAACATTCCAAATCCAACAGGACACCATTCGCCAACTTTAAGAGTCAATGTCACGCTGTGTAACAGCTTAATTCCAGGCCAGAAGTAGACAAACGCCTTATTGATATGCTCATTTTGCATAGTTCTTTCTCTTGCAAAATTCATCCAATCTTTCAGAAAATTTAATTCCTTTGCTGTGCATGTATATTATATCCAACAATTTTTGTCTCATTTGTACAAGTCCTCGTTGTTGCCTCGATTTTTATGCCTTGAAGCGTAATATGTTTATGAATTTAAGCGGAAATATTAACTAATTGCTTCTGTACTATTTCGTATTTATTCTCATTATCGATAAGAGGAAAAAACGGGAAAATTTAAATTTGAAAACTCATTATATACTTCTGCGTTTCCTTTTACACTTGTCGCTGTACCTCTCATAGAAGAGGGTAGCTGTTGCAATAGCATACCCCAAAATCAATAACTTAAACACAGCACTCAAATCAGCAATGGCGATTGATTTCACATGTCCTGTTGAACCGCCGGGATTCCCTGTTTTTAAATCAACTTTAAACAGTTGATCTTGCAATACTTTTTGATAAACTCCTGATTGGTAAAAGCGAAAAATAACTTCATTGAATTTTCCAATGCAACAGAAGTCTTCTCGAAAAAGAATTGCAAGTGGTATCGCATTCAATCCATCTTTTGACATAAAAATTTTGTCCGTTAATCCAGATTCGTGTGCTTTCATTTGCAAATATATCTGATCTTCTATTAATGCATAATCAGATCTTACTTTTTCAAACATACCAGCATCAGCGATCACTGTATCGTCGGGGTGTGCACGTAAGTGTTTACCTAAATCCACTAAAACTCCACTTCTACTTTGCTTTAGTTCGTGAAGCACATAACTGCCTTTGACCGATGTAACTTTTATTGTATTAGATCGGCTAGACTTGGCCAGTTCTTCAAAAGTTTTAATTTGATATTTAATGGCAGGCGTCATGAGGAACGACAATAATAGGCCAGTATAAGCAAACATCAAGACCCGAACGGGCAAAGCACTTAAGATAAAGACTATTTCAGCAACACCTCTAGGAAAAAATTACCGTAATCACGGCTACCAATTAGAATTTCTAGCATGGAAAACATATTTTTTAAAATACTGCCGCTGTTTTCTCCTCGTCGTTTGCGATTATGTTGAAGAAATGAAAGCATTAGTGAACAAAGCAATAAGCATGCAATAAAACAAACCCAGACCAGAGGTTGGAAAGGATGCACAAGGAAAAAATTCCGTGAAACGGTTCCAGCTTTTTTCATCATGAATGCAACGTAATTCACGTAATACGGAAATGCGTACTCAGCTGCTTGCGCTCTTGAATGCGATAAAGCTATTCCGTCGATTGCCATATCTGCTTCCTTTCTATGTAGCGTGCCAACCATGCCACTCCAGTTGCCATCATCCTTTAAAATGCCCCATTCTCCGTCTTCAGGAGATACTATTTCATACGTAAAATTCAAGGTTTTAGATAAAATTTTTAAAAGCTCGAATTCCGTTCCGTCGACTCCTACGCATCTATTATTTCCTGCATTTTGGATAACAAAATAATTGGTTAGGTTAACTACTGCTACCTTTATATGCATTTTTATTAATATGAATCGTCAAGTTTAGCTTCTTACTTCAGGAATCTACTCATGAGAAGTGAGACTCATTCTGCTTTCCTGTATCGTGCTTATCACCATTTATTAGAAATCTATAATACCCAGGGAGATAGACAGTTGGTCGTATTTTTAAAATATTCCGACATTGAATAATCCTGAAAACTCATTATGCAAATTTTCCAAATGGTAATATTTCGTGACAAAAGCAATTTAAATTTGAATTGGCTTATGGAAGTCTCATCCCAAAATTTTGACACGCTTGTGAGCACACACTTCTGTACTTACTGGAAAATATATACATATACAGAGCCTGAAACTCAGAGTATTAAGCTTTTCGTGACAAATTATCGAACTAAGTAATTTGTGTTTCCTTTTCGTCATTTATTTCTCTCCTAAACTTTTTTTAAAAGTTAGATTTATAACGTAAGCACATACTCGATCGATTTATACGTTAAAGATTTTAAATTTCCATTCTTTTAGTTACTGTGTGGAGCAGGTGCGAGATAAAGTTTTGACTTCGCGAAGCCGCGTACCGTGTAACGAATGCCTCACAAATCTATATTTATAAGCTGATGACATGCAGTCAATAAAAAACTAATCCGAAATCGGTTTTCCTCTGCATGTTCTAATATTCATGTATCATGCAATTTGAAGCTTGTGGTTTTCACCAAAAAAAAAACAAATAAATAAAAAGGTCACGCATTGCTATTTGCAATAGGACTAGCTTGAGAATTAGGCTAGTTAAACTTTTCTGCTTTTCTATGTATTGGTTATGGTTGGTTAGTTAACAAACTTAGCAATAATGGGCTGTCAATGGGAAAAATTGCAGAATTTTAAGATTTTCTTGAAAATTTCGGCGATATTTTAACAATTTCTTTCGGCAACCCTGGGGTTCGTCGTATTACCCCTCGTTTAAATATTTCGCGCAGGCTTTACCCCTAATATCTAAAACAATGCTGCATTCTTAATGGGTTTCATTTCTGCAACCGCAGGCCTACTGTCGCTGTGGATAAAACGAAATAGCCTGCGCTGACCTCTGGGATAAATGAGGTATGGCAAGACCATGCTTTTTCGATGGCTCAGAGTTCACCCGTTTCAGATTATCTTTGAAAGGTGGTAACACTATTACACAAAAGGAGCAATATAACAGAGTTGCCATTTCCGAGATGTTCTAACCTAAGTGTTTTGCCATTACGATCTGGTCTTTGGTGAAATCAGATAAATGTTTTGCTTTTTCCATAGTAATATAAAACGGAATACTACATTTCATTCTTGTTGTTTTGGGGGAAATTTAATTTGTAAATAATCGATTTGAGTCTGCATTATTTTTTTTTCATCCATGGGAACATTTTGAAGTAATTAAGATATTTTTAAACACTTTGTTTTTGTTTTTCGCTGAATTAAATTGACGAAGATTTTGTTTTGCAAATGAGGGGGAGCTCTCATCATTCGCAAAGTATTTAGTAAAATAGCGAATATATGATAACCATCCTGCATTAAAATTTTAAATTAATTTAAACTTTTGACAATATTCATATGAATTTTTCGAGTTGTCAATTTGATTGAGGATTTTCTTCGTAAAATATTTTACCCTCCATGTGGTCAGTCATCTATTTGCTTTAGTAGTTGAAATATTAAATCAAAATATAGATTCCCGTGTATTCAT
>QLNU02006527.1:42437-54141 GCA_006491805.2 Dysdera silvatica | reverse complement strand
GATCAAAAGATTTATTTTCAGATTTATTTTACTTTGACTGCAGATGACTTGCTTTTGCAATTTTGAAGATTTCATTTTGTTTATTTGTACATTACCTATTAATTTTATAATTAAGAATGTCTCGCCATCAGCATGGGCTAAATATAGGATTTTTTTTTAATATAATTGCTAATCAGAAAACGGGAGCGACAGAAAGTTGGATGATGGTAATAACTTATCAGGGTCAGACAGTGAAGAACCGTATTTCTTCAACCACAGGAAGGAAATGATGGTGAAGCTTTGAATGATGATCCTAACGATGACTCTGATTTATTAATTAACATGCCAGGAGCTACTGATAATGAAAAGATTGTTATTTAATAACAATATAAAACGATTTAATAATTACAATATAAAACGATTTAATAATTAAGCAATATAAAATTAATAATTAAGCAATATAGAATTTTTTAATAATTGTTTTGTGCTCAATTGCTCCTGTAGAAGAAAACAACAGGCACGGGACTTGCACCCCCTCCCCTGATTTGCGAACCGTATCCAGCAACATGCCTGGCTTATAGGACACCTCAGGGATCGCTATACCAGTCTGTCTATGAAGAGGTCAAATGTCCACTGTGGGGTATATTTGAAAACTAAGAAGGAAAAAAAAAAATACTACTATTTTATAGCCTCTCTTTTCGTTTTCTACTGTTCTTTTGTATTTAACATCTATAATTTGCTACTATAATTTTATGTACTTCCAGTTTATTAGGTGAATTTGTTCTGTTGCCATTATATAAAAAAAATCAACATAATGGAGCAAAAAAAAGTAACTGGGTTTTTTTTTCTTTCCTCCTCCTCTACCAATACAATAAATAATTATCCCTCGGAATTTTAGATTTTCCCCCTTTCAATGGGACATTTGTTAGCATTGCTCTACAATCTTACTAAAAAAATGCAGGATCCAATCGTGGCGCTTTGCTTTATAACAGTGTTTGTTTGATCAAAATCTGTCCAGTAGTTTTCTAATGAATTAGAAACAGACACGACGTCTAAAAATTGCCGAATCGCGTTCTATCGCATGAAAGAACCCACCCCCCCTCCCCCCAAAAAGTGAATGGGGTGTTGTAAGAAGTAATCCCATAAATCTTGTCTTATTATAATTGCCCATTACATGCAGACAGCAATAGCCACTATGGAATATCAGTAAATAGGAATTATGTGATTGCAATGCATATTATTTCCTCCAACACCATATTTTAATTACTTAAAGAGGCCTATTATGGTATTAGATACAGTTTCAAGTGTGTGCATACCATTTAGTGTATCCCATCATTTTTAAATATTTTAAAAACTTCTTCATGAATAATATCCAATGTAAAGGAAATTTGTCAAATGCAACTACTGATATTGGGTCTCTACAGTATCCAACGAATTCCATAAATAGTTCCAATGCGCGTTGCATCTAAAAAAAAAAAAAGTTTTACACAAGTTTCACACCATACATTTTAAAAAACTCAAGACTCACATGAAGTTAATGATGATCATCCATAAATATAAAATTAATAAATTGATGAAATGACAGTTTCACACCCAAGTCAAATGCAATTTCTACTATGTAATGCTTTAAAAACCTTAAACTTCGTTGCGTCTTAAAAACTCCACAGTTAATTTTTCTTTATTCGAAAAGTAGCTCTCCGTAATTTGAGATGATTATAGTGAGATCAACAACCAATAATTTGTCAATTTTTGTTTTCATTTTTATTTTATGGTGCAACAAAGGTCAAGGCTGACAGCATGTTGTGAAAGTTGACAGTTATGACAACTAAGACCATGTTACATTTGTATATTGTTTTACAAGGAATCCACACCTCTACTGCCTATAGAATTAAACTCTAGACTGCAGAGGACAGAGGAATCTGCATGTATTCCACAGCATTAATGGAATCTATCCCAGGTTAATGATGCGATTCGCACAAACATGATATTTCTATACCACCTTGCAAGGTACCTTAATTTGTTATTAATCTGCCACGTCAATCATCTCTTGATTCAAACTATAACTCGTTTCTAACTCATGCATCTAAAAAGAAAAAGATGACGAACCTGTATTTTGTCAAAGCTTTCTCATCCTGCAGAACAAGAAATCCTTCATCAATGACATGTTCCCTACCTCAAGAACCTATTCAGGTTAGCATAAATCCTTAGATATTAAATTCTACCATTAAACTTGTTCTCTTTTAATTTGCTTCATTCCCACCAGATGACATGACCCGTTTTGTACATTAGCAATCCAAAAAGCCAGTTTTCCATTATCCACAGAAATGAAGCATTCCATTTATTACTACGAAAAGTGATTATGCACCAGCGAAACATGCTGAAGTTTAAATATTAACAGCACCAGTTGTATATTGTATTATTCTTTGAGTAAGAATCATACAATGAGACCATTCTTCATATTATATCCCTTTATACAGCAATGTATAAAGGGATATTTACACACAACAAAGAGAATTTGAGTCTACATTTGTAATTACTGAAAAGGCAAAGCACAGTCAAAACTATACCCACGTTCCATTTTTGCATATGGGTTATAACTATAATGTGAGGAATTCTGTATGTAATTCGTAAGAAATAATTACCCTATCAAAATGACTATCATGCAAACGAAGTGGCAATTCCAGAATGAGTTTTCTTAACCATGCATAACACTCCGAAATAAATGTTGCCAATTGCTGCAGAAGTGTTTTATCTACTTCAAAGACTAAATTTGGATGTTTTGCTAATGCTTGTCCCCAAAGTGAAATCTGGCCTTTGTAACTGTTACTTGACTGAATTTTCACAATTTCACGTTGACAGGTGTAAAAACTGTCCAACTTTGATACGAAAAGAATCCTAAAACAGAAAATTATAAATATAAGGATCCTGGGATGATTCTACAAATATTTTCTTCAAAGAAAAATACACTCATAATAAATAAGTCTAACACTCAATATTTTAAAGTTGTTTCTATGCTTTGCAAACTGCTTGTGGAACCTATTTTAAGAAACACTCACTTATAGTGTTTTCTCCAAATATCACCTCAGATTACAGCTCGAAATAACATTTTGAAGCTGGCAGCAAATGCCGCTGTGACCTTTTTACAAGCTGGCAATAAAAACTTTCAACTTGCAGAAAAAAACGGAAATCATTTGCATATTCCAGTTGCAAAATTTTTGCTGTATTTTAAAACAGTTGAACAAATAATACAGCTTAATAAAACAAAAAATACTTCACTTGAAACACATTCTGTTTCTGGACAATGGATTAGAGCCCTGCATAGGTCTGTTTGTTTTTTTGTTTTTTTTTAAAAGACCTGGACACTTTTGAAATGGATTCACACAAGCCCGCTCAGGAAGTGCGAGCATAGATATTCTGAAGTCAGGTCCAGCCCAGGTTTTTAGACTTGGCAGGGCATATCTCGACACAACCCACGCCGGGCTCTTAAAATGGATTTGACACTAAAAATTTTGTTGCCATCCAAAAATATTCATTTTTATTTTCAAGCTATAACCTTTCCTTTTCGTTATGATGTGTTGAACTGGTGTTTGTTTTTTTTTGTTGTTTTTTTTTAGCAAAGAAGTAAATAAAAATAAATACCCCAATAAAAACCAAATGATATACCAAAAAACTTTCCCAGGCGATTATATTCCAGTCAGATAATATGATTTTGACTGTATTAATATGTGATGTGACACCATGTTTGATTGAGGTTTTATGGCACAAGGACAATGATGGACAAGCTGTGCTAAGTGAAGTTTCGCTTGAAGGAGACAGCCATTTTAAATGTCTCACCCACAAAAAACAAGACAGGACACAAAGCAGAAACATGCAAATGTTTGCCAAAAAACAAACCTGTCCTTTGGAACTAGTTTAAAACTACATCACAGAAGTTACAAAAAAAGAATTTATTGCAGAGAAGTAGAAATTTTTTCGATGCCCCGTGATACAGCATCTATGCTCACTTCTTTCGTAAACTCTACAAATTTCTATGAAACCCAAAAATACACACGAGATAAAAGAGAGAGAAACAGTTAAAATATATATTTTCTTATTAATAAGAAAAATAGAAAACCTAAAGTCTGCCATTACATGCAGAAAATTATTTTTGAGCTACTTGATAAGAACAGTTGATTGTCGCAGCATTTTAAGATAGCTCAGAGCATTTCACGTGGTCACAGCGACATATTTCGAGCCCTGCCTCTGGTGCTAACACTCATATTAGTAAGGTAAAAATATATGCTAAACTTTAACGTTGATGACAGAGTAATTGGGCAAATGAAAAATCAAACCTATGGCACTGTCTAAATGGTTGCATGAAATTACTGAATATTTTTTTTTTCTTTCAAGGGAAATGTGGCATATAACACTGTAGCTGTCGGAGCCTGGGAAGGTATTGTTATGAACAGACTTCATCGTATTAGAAATTTTTTAGGCCAGCAAATGAATACCATTTACAAATGATCACTGCACTCGCTTACTTATCTGCAGAAGCATCCAGCATGCTGATTTGCTTGAAAATGTTATCTTCATCTGTCTTGGTGGATAATGCATGGAGTTTGTTATACACCCAGTGATTTATTCGAACGTCAAATGGCAGTTCACGAACATCAATGTCCAAATTTCCTAAATGAAAGAATATGTAAATTGTAACTGTGTGACCACATTTTAACAGGGCACAGATTATTTTTTAAAGGGCAAAATTGAAGACCTCTTCCTAAAACGAAAAATTAAGGACCCATCAAACACCTAAATTAGGTGTTTGGTGGGTTCTTAATATCATTTTAGCAAAGCTCAATTTTTCAAAATGAGGTTTTTAAAAATACAGCACTAAAAATTTAAGCTTCCTCGATATCACTGATCGTCCTATCCTGGGTGCTATCACTAGACGAAATTATTGTATCCTTTCCAGGTGGTTCATTGCATTGAAAGAGAATTAAAATGAGGTTAGGGGTGAAAGGGGATTTCTCTTTTTTCAGGTCACGCTCAGCTGAGATTGGTGGAATGAAAGGAGTATTTATGGAACTGGGCATAAAATTAAGAAGCTTTAAGGGCCCTTAATTTTTCTTTTCAAATTTAAGGAGTTTTTAAGGATCGTATAAACACTGTTTTACTTCAGCTTCTGATTATTTTATGAAAACTACAAAACATTAGATTCTAACTTTTAAGGCTGGAAAAATGTTTAGCAAAATAGAAATTATGTAAAATTTTCAAATTTTTTGTTATTACAAAAAAAATAAATAAATAAAGAGGCAGATGAAAATGCTAATCTTTTTATTTTTAACTGAAAACAGATGAAAACGCTAAAATTTTTATTTTAACTGAAGCTTACACTTCGGCTTTCTAGTTCTGAAATAAAAATGTCTTTCACATGGCTTACATAATCATTTGGTCCAAGATTTGCTTTGGTTTCCTTCAGGAAAAAGTAGACTGAGCTTTTTAATGAAAGAATGAGAGATGAGTTTTTCCAGACTTTAAGGTAGTTACATATTCATCAAAAACAACAGTGCACATAATCATTTCTGTTCAATCAGTGCTAACCCACTGATGATACTTGATCTCATCAGTTGACTTAGGCTCATAGTTCTCAAACTTTTCTTCCAGCATTTTTTGCAAGCTTGCACTAGTTGGACAGTCCGCACAGTGGCACAACGTGCGATCTTAACTATCATTGCAACAGAGAAAATATTTAATAAGCTCGTGGCAGTCCTCTGGAATATGACCAGCATGGAGTAAAAGGGTGACATTCTGATATTTTGTATGCACACACACACCGAATTTGTACCTGACGACCCAGCCAATACATACCATTTTGGCCCCAAAAAGCAGAACTTAGAAAATTTTACGTTTGACTGAGGAAATTGAAGTTTGAATGAAGAGTAGAAGAGTATAACTCACACAGATTACATATCTTCTTTATATATAGAGCCCTAGCAATACTAACTATATAATTTTTTTTCCAATCATTGTTCTGGGATACTTGTGGCTGTCAAATTTTCACTTAATTCAACTGTAGTTTGACCTAAGTGTTTCCCTTTTCTAGCATCAAGAATTGCTAAAATTCCTTTCTCCTTCAAAATTTGTCGTGACTTGTCACACAGCATAATCAGTGTAAAAACGAAAGCAATAATGTAAAAACTGTAAGTACCACATTTGTCCAGATGCTTATTCTGAACAAGTCTAAAAAATTTCAATTTGATTACTATGCATAAAATTGCAATTTTGTTTGTTTAAATGAAAAAATGTTTCCATATCACTATTTTTACGAGCATGACTCATTGACTAGTGTATTCCATGAATGAAAACACTAATATATTCATTAAAACTTAGGAGTCTGAAGTAACTTTTTAGGTGACTTTAGGTCTGAGAATTTTTATCCCTGGGTTAACGCTTTTTCGAGAATTTGTGTGTGTGTAAGCCAATGCGGAGACTTTATTTCAAAACCAGAAAGACCAAAGTGTAAGCTTCAATTAAAAAGACTAGTGTTTATCAAAAACGAGAATTTTACATATTTTTTTTGTGCTAAGGTATTATTACCCTCCCAGAGGTCCTCATTCGTCTAGCGGTCCAAGACACTCCGGGCTAAACGGAGGGACCCTGGTTCGAATCCAGGATGGGGAAAGCGTCTCTTTTTCTCCAAAATTACACAAGCTCTAGTTTGAGCTGTAATTAATACGTGGGTGGCAAAAATTATTGTATAATAATTTTTTTTTTTTAAACGTTTTTCCAGCCTTAAAAGTTAGAAATTACTACTTCAGCATTTTTATTTATAATTAACACATACTTATTCATTTATATTCAAAATTTCATATCCCTAGACACTTTAGATTCGGAGCAGCAATTTTTTGAAGACAAAACTGCAGTCTAAAAAGGACGTTAAAAAATGTACCGTCTGTGGAAATTTTCAAACTTTTGACATCCTATATCTCAGGAACTATGAGGCCTAGGCAAAAAAATTTCACATGGGTTCTAACCTACATAGAGGTAGTACACTCACTAAGTTTTATCAAAATCTTTGTCAGTGGGTGTCGGGGTGTGGTTGAATTGACATGGAATGACCATAAGGCATTTGAACCTCTAAAGCCAAGGGAATTAAACAAGCGACTTCTGCAGGGTTGCTAACCTTATCTGACAACTTCAGGAGCATTCTCATAAAATTTCAGGAGTTTTGAGGTTGTTTCAGGAGTGCCGCGAGAATAAGAGTAACAATGAAAGACTGGCATGTTTTTTTCTTTTAAAAACAGCAATACAAAAACCCCTATTATAAAAAAGCATTTTAGTAATATATATACAAATACATAAAAGACTTAAAAATTGCATGTATAAATAAAAAGGATTTATTCTAATATTATAGGAACAAAAATCTAATACACATTTAACTCCCCTCCCCAAACCTTAAATATAAAATGCGTAAGAAGTGTTTCCAATGAATTTGTGTGGAATAGTTTTAGGAAAATACAAGGGACATTTCTCTGAATACACACAAATGAAAAACTGCATGTACAGATATTCAATTAACGATAGGAAAGCCTAAAATAAGAACTCATCCAAAAAAAATTATGCTATTAATTTTTTAATGAACTGTAATAGCAGTGCAGAACAATAAAAAGAAAATATATGATTTCTATTTACATCATTACTTATGGCAAAAAATAATTTTTGGAAATTTAAAAGGATAGGGAGCTCCGGCCCCTACCCAAAACGGCCCTGACATGCGGCATTCCAAGTACCCTCACGTACACTCTCTGATTATGTAATATCGCAATCATAGCCCCAATAACAGTCTAGAAAAAGGATGGAGGTTCCAGACCCTTTTCCCCGATTCGTTTCGACGACTTGGTCGGTGTGTTTTGAGTTTCTAATTCGACAAAATCGTTTCTTCCATTCTCATACCAGCCCACTAAGGTAATATTCTGAAGCTTCAAGTCTGTTGGTATGCCCAGTGCACCGTTTTGGAAGGTGTAATTCGAGTTTCTAGGGTCTAGTACCCACGCGAAAGAGGGGAAATATCGCAATCTGGACTGAAGAAATTCGGGGGAAATTTATCCGTGAAGTGGAGATTCTTTTCCCTTTCCATAAGGGGAAAATTTTCCCTTGTAGGGAAAAATCCCCTTTCCCTGCATCGACGTGATTTCCGGAGTGAACGATGTACAGCACAAAGTTGCGGATTTTCGAGGTTTTAGCGGAAAAATTCCAGAAGTTCCAGAGCAGTTGGCAACTCTACTTCTGTGGACAGAAATATGTCTAAAATACCATTGTAGTCAAATCAAGACTTACGACATGGCATGCAAATACATTACTACTACATAGGACAGTGTAGGTCAAAGGATTTCAGTACCGGTAACTGGTACTTCGAAATACCAGCACTAGAAACGTTATATCAGAATACCGGTTGTAGCGGAGGACTGACTGTACTAGAATACCGCTTGCTGCTGGTCAACCAAAATAACTCTACTGCCTGGTGTATTAACATGGCATGACAACAATCCCTAACTAGTTAGGCGCAGGTACAACCAGTGAAATAAAAATCTGAACACTCATTTGCCATAGGGAACAATGAAATCCACCAATCCATGTGCATAAAATTTGTATAAGGGACCATCCTTATACTAAAATACAGCAACTTTGAAAATTCCAATGGCAACACCTAAATTTGATATCATAATCAAACTCTAGACTATTAAATTAGGCTAATTTAAAATTTAGGCATTATGCTGACTACAAAACTTGAGATGTCCTTAAAACGTTTACTGGGGCTTCTACCATAAGAGAACAAACTTGAAGGTCAGGAGTTCAATTTTCTGATTGAGTTTATTGGAATCAAAAAGTTATAACACCTTTGACTTTTTTTTTTCTCCTTTTCTCCCCCTCTCACTGATGTAAATTTACCAATATGCCTGATGAATGATAACTAAGAAATGTCACTCGACAACAGTTTTAAAGCATAAAATAATCTTTTTATTTTCTTCTTACTTTTTGTTGATTTTTGGTTGGTAAGCAGGTTTGGGAGGAGGGACATCAATAAGCCTCAATTACATTGGCTGAGTTTACACACTTCTCGATGGTAAATTTACTAGCTACTGGTAAACTTGCAAAGTGTAATAAAGTTCTCAGGAACTCGCACTTGTTCAGCTAGTGAAGTTGAGGAGTGGGCCACTTTACACACTACTCGCTCAGGTTTTCTTGAATTTGATTAGCTGAAACAAACCCTTAAAGCCAAACCACAAAAGATGTGGGTAAAATTGAAAACCAGTTTAGAAAAATCACTGTTAGTAGTCGTCTACCGAGCACCTCTGCTGCATAGTTTTACTAAGCGAATGAGCATGTTTTACAAGCTGTGCGTAATCGAGACTTGCTCACACGCTGGGTAGTGTACAAGCCAGCAAGAAGCATGTGGACTTGGCCAATGCAATTGAGGCTTTAGTGATCGACCTAGATTTTAACACCACTCTAGGTGAATGCATTGCCACCACAGGGTCACTGCATGGAGCAGTCAGAAATGGAGAAGGGATACATCTCTATGGAAACTACCAGTAACTTTAAGTGCCGCTAGTAAGATCTATTGTGGTGGCAATAAATAGTGGCTATTTTAATATGGGATAATGAATAAAAAAGCTGGAGTGGTGGATACGAAATCAGTCTTTTGTCATACAGAAAATTCAATACATCATAGGGTGATGAACACTTTTCCACAGTACTGTAAGTCATGGGTTCAGTTCCCATGGTGGAACAGAATGATCAAGTTCATTCCTAGTTAAATTGTAGGTATCCTGAGCATGTGGTTAACACAATTCCATGTCAGGAAAGAAGTACTAAAAAAATTCTGGTTATGAAAACATGATATGACAAGGCCAAGGTCCAACATGAACAATAAATGCAAGTGGATTATTATTTTTTTATTAATGTTGGCATATGTATTTGCATGTTTACTTTACAAGTACATTACACTCACACAACACATATAAATCATTACCAACTGTATGTGACTGAATGAGATTATCCAAAGAACTTACTATCCATGATCGCTTTTAGAAATGCAACATGGTTTTTCAGAAGCTCGTCCTCGTACAGCTTACTAAAATGAATTTCCACTAAACGTTGAAGCATCCAGATGACACTGGCACCGTTTTGAAAGTACTTGAAATCTGATAAACACGAGCTAAAGATTTTCTTCAACCAAACCAAAATGATCTGCCACTGCATTGGTGAACAGCGTTGAAACGCAAGTCGAAGGGCTAAATTGAAAATATCGATCCATTTCAGAATTTCCGCCACCGGGGGAAATTTATATAATATGGGAGCATAATAATCTGTGTCTTCAGGTCTGTAATAGAAACAAGGTAAGCATTAGAAGAAATGGTGCTATCAGGAAGTAAATATATCAAAGAAATCGCAGCACATGGTATTTGGAAAAATTTAGTTTCAAACTTCTCTGGTTTTATCAAGTTTTAGAGAGCAATTCATAATCAGTTTCCAGTCACTTTCTAATAAACAACACATCAAAAGTTGCGTGACCCAAATTAGTTTCAAGGCAGGCCTCCCAACACATTTTCATGCTCAAAATAGGGGAAAGGGGACCATTTTTATGTAAAAAAGGGACCAATAGGGACCTTTCTTATATAAAAAAGGCGACCAATAGGGACGTTTTTATTAAAAAAAAAAGACTAAATAAGGACTAATTTCTCCAGGAAAGATTTATAATTTAGATTATATATATTAGAGATTAATTAGGACTGCCGATTAACTATACAAGGCATTTACAGTGGCGGCCCATATGACCTCATGGGGTGAAGCAAATTTGGAGAAGAGGAAAAAAAAGGGAAAAAATCTCTTGCCTGTAAAACTTAAGCTACAAATATCCTGAATAAGCTAATTTAATGTATTCTTCTGTTTAGCTGCTTCTACTTCTTGAGCCTTTTTCAATTGTTCCTGTCAGCACTTCTACTTTCCTGATCAAACTACTCATAACTCCTGCAGGCAACAAGCGCCAAAGAAAGAAGGTCTTCCATCATGGGAACTAATTCTGGTTTAACGAAACAATACAGAGTTTCACCAGGAGATTCCATAACAAACAGTTATTTCGACACTGGTGTAACGTCGTGTTTTTAAACCTTACGCCAGTGTCAAAATAACTGTTTGTTAATTCAGATTTATTGTTGAACTCCTTCAATGCATTTTTACTATTAACCTGGCATTCAGAGTTCTTATGGTCATGACAGCTTTGTCTTCTGTCATTACTCGAGAAGAACTTGAGAAGCCTCTTTCAACTTCTGTGCTACCATGTGAAAGACTCAAAAACTTGTGCCTAAAAGCAATCTATACGCGAATTTTTGTTTACCTTTTGAAATTAACATTTTCCACACATCCGTTAACTCTGCCTTGTTGATTTCCAATGGCAAACAAGAAATGTAGCATATTTTTTTCATACTTGTGGAATTGCTTACTTTACCTGTCTTAAGACAACTAGAAGCTATCAGTGGCTTATTTTTCATGGTGTTCAAATATATGGTGGTTCAAATACATGGTGTGTAAATATATTTACCTGATACTACATAATATTTTTGAATTCTTGATAAAAAGCTTTGCTTCTCTACTTTTGAAAGAAAAAGTCACAGTTTTTTGTTTCATCGTTTAACTGCATATTTTTTAAACTACGCAACTTTCCTATGAGAACATCACTTTCTGG
>QLNU02006527.1:0-42337 GCA_006491805.2 Dysdera silvatica | reverse complement strand
AGAGATTGATCGCTTAGAAAACTATAGTTTCCAGCACAGCATAACCCTAGCTGTTCTTTCACTTGTGAACTTTGTTTTGAAGAGGGGTTTTTTTTTTTTTTTAATTTTTTTTTATTTATGTCAGGATATGTTAACACAGTGATAGAATTTAAACGAGCAAAATATGATTGATTACCAGGGAAAATGCCAATTAGTAACTTACTGTTAACGAATTCTGTTGTATTTTATTGTGCTGTGTAGATTACTTGAAAATGTTTTCTTAAAACACTTAAATCACATTTTTGAATTTTACATTTCATGTTCATTTTATGATTTTAATCTTATATAATGCTGTTATGTAATTATTATTTTATTCCCAAATGTAGCACTTCTGACTTAAATGCTGCTATTGAGTTCTTGAATCGGTACGCAGATTATGAAACATTTTCCACTTGTAATATACGATGTCAATTAAGTGAGCTTTGTACATTTCCATTGCCTCTTGCCGATGAACAGTCAGTAAAGTCATATATAGATATCGGCATGTATGTATGAATTCAATTATTAAATTTATCATAATTAACCAATATTTACCAATTTTCCATTTGTTGTCACTAGGACTGGGCTATATCAGAATTTTTACATCGGACTAAAATCATGATATATCGCGATATTAGCATGCTGTTATTTTAATTGCTGTCATGAAATTAATTTGGTGTGCTTTATGGTTTTAAATTTATGCACATTAAAGCCATTCTATGAAATATAACTTACTTTATAAATATGTGTGCATGTAATAAAATATGAACCTAAAAATACATATAATGAAAACAGGTACACATACTTATATGTAGAATAATTAATTCCCTATATTTTTCAATTGATGTTTTGTAAATCTAAGCAGTTTTGAAATTTTTTTCAATATAAATTCCCCTAGCATGTTGTCAAACATTTGTTGCATGTAATAGGGAACTTCTAAAATAATTACATGTAATGCTATATATTTAAATGATATTTTTATTTTGCCCAAGGAACACCCGCATTTTTGCATCTTTTGGTAACAATGATACTCTGTGTTTAGATAATACATTATCACCATCACTACTAAAAATTCATTCTGAAGGAACACTTGTTCCTTGAATTGCTGAAAAAATTTTGCTAAGGTTTTTAACTCTGGAAAAGAGCTTTTGCGTCATTTTCACTATATTAAAGGATTTATTTCTAGGCTCATTTTCGGCATTATCAAATAGCTATTTAATTCTACTTCAGCTTTTCTCTTTGGATTCATTGCTGGCTTATCCAAAGTATCATCCTCATCTTCCAATAACTTCGATATACCCTTCCTAGTAGTTACAATAGATCTATTCATTTGGTTACTAGTCTGTTCATTAAATTGCGAATATAGGTATATGTGTTGTATAGTAGTTCCTTTAATTTCTCTTTAAAACCTCAACTTGAGTAACCATAATCATATAAAATGATTGCAATCATTCTAAGTATGCTCTTAACCCCTACCCGATACGGCCCTGCCATGCAACATTTCAAGTGCTGTCATATACACACTGAATACGGAGTATCATTGTTATAGCTCCAATAGCAGCATAGGAAAAGGGTTGGGGCCTTGATATGCAACATTTCAATTGCTGTCACGTATACTCCCTGAATACAGAATATCGTAGTTGTAGCTTCAATAGCAGTGTAGAAAAGTGATGGGGGCTCTCCGACAAGGCTTTGACATTCAACGTTTCAAGTTCCCTCATGTACACTCTCTAAATGCAAAGTATCATAGTTGTAGCACTGATAGCGGCCTAGAAAAGGGATGGGAACCCTGGACCCCTTGACACTACTCCGACATGCGACATTTCAATTGCCCTCACACATTCCCTGAATACGAAGTATCGTGGTCGTAGCTACAATAGCAGCCTAGAAAAGTGATACAGGCTCTGGACACTTTGATACGGCCCTGACCTGCGACCATGGGCGTCGTCAGCATAGGACAAGAGTGGGCACTTGATCTTACCTGAATTTTTTAAAACAAATTTCTCAAGGGCAAAAATATGCAACTTCTCTATTCTCTTTGAACTAAATAGTCTTATTCTATTAAACAAATCAAATACTTATTTAATTATGGTATTTTGGATAGAGGTTTTTATTTCTGCTGAAGTAATCTTTGCCCACCCCTACAAAAAATTCTGCCAACGCTTATGCCTGCGACAATTCAGTTGCCCTTATGTATGCACTCTAAATACGGAATATTGTAGTTGTAGCTCAAATATCAGCCTAGAAAAAGGATGGGGGCCTCGGGGCTCTCTGATACAGTCTTGACCTGCAACAATTCAATTGTCCCGATTTACACTATGAATACAGAATATCTTAGTCGTAGCTCCAATAGCAACCTAGAAAAGGGATAGGGACCTTCACCCTCCCCCCCGCAATACGTATTTGCCATGTGACATTATTATAATATACAGTGCTGGGTAAATGTTAACAAGTGAGAAAGCACCGAATGTGGAAAACCAAAGGACATAACTTTATGCAAATGAGATTAAACTACTATGAGGTGGAGCTAAATATTTCTTGACAGTATTTATTTTAAAAGTCTTAAAATTACTTTTAATATGCCATTCAATGACTTCTGGATGCTATGCAGCTTGGAAAAACATATAAGGACATCCAGGATTTTTTACATCACAATCTATATTAGCATGTTTTATCTTGGTTTTGTTATAGTATTAAGTATTGCAAATCATTTTATGTAGTTGGTTTCACAGCAACTGTGCTTTTTAAAATGTCCAAAAAGTAAAGAATTATCAGATTAAGCAAGGTCAAATCCTTGGTTTCGAAGCATGTGGAATAAGTGGATATGAAATTTTGTGTAGATCTAAGACTTGTATATAATTTCTTAAATGATCCTGAAAACTATGGGAAAAAGAAACGCATTGGTAGGCCAGTTTCTGTTGCTACTCGGTAAAAGAGAGCCATATTTAGGCAAGCCTATCATAAAAAGCAATCTTCATCCCAAACCAAAAGTAATTTAGGATTATCTTATTCTAGTTGAACTGTACATAACATGATAATGAGGAATCCGAACGTTCAGTTCTCAAAAATGATAGATCAACCACCTCATACAAAAAAAAAAAAAATGCAGCATAGAGTTGAATTCTCTAAAAAGCATGTGGCCTTTGAAGGCAAGTGAAAAAATGTTGTGTTTTCAGATGAAAAAAGTTCAATTTGGTTTTGCCAGACTAGTTTCATCATTACTGGCATGACCTTCGTCATGAAAAAAAGTCACATTTTCAAAGCGACAGTTCACTTCTGGCTCCGTGATGGTCTAGGGTGAGTTTGCTTCTGCAGGTTGTAGTGAACTTGATACATAATTAAGTTTTATGAACAAGCTAACTTACTAATTACTCTAATAATTATCGTTACAAATTAAGACACAGGTTTTTTGTCCTAAAGGCTACAAATAGGAACAAGGATATAGCACAGACGTTTATTTATCACGTTTAGGATAGTCAAACTTCCGTAATTCAAACCTCCATGGGAGTGGGGAAAACTTCGAGTTATAGAAAAACTAATTTATTACTATACATGAATGCAATAATATGTTTTAAAATCACACAATATACTGTAATCGCTCTAAACTGTGATTTAAAAGGAAGTTTAACACGCATATGCCTTTAAAAATCATTTTATTAAAAATTCCTTAACCATTTCTTGTAGTTTCGATGCAAAATTTTTATTTACAACGTAAGTCTAAATCAGCAATAGTCTTAAAAATGTTTTCAGGTATTGTTTTGCAGGATTCAGCAAAGGATCTTAATGTTCCATTTGCAGAAAAAATGTCCTTAAAACTAAGAACAGGGCGTGAACTCTGTACCTCGTCATCCTTATAGGATGCGTTAAAATTGCCAAATTGGCATCGATATCAGCATAGCTTTCTAAGTTATGAAATAACTTCATCTGGCATTTTTTTTTTTCTTTTTGATAGCTTTATCCATGAGCTGAAGATTCGATGTTGCATTTGGAGGCAAAAAACCGCTTTAATTTCCTTTCTTTCTCTTTGTTGAAAGTTCTTTACCAAAAACCTTTGGGTGAGTGGGATGATTGTCAACAACCTTTGCAACTTTTCTTCTTTTTTGTAAGTATTTCTGTCCAATTTCATAATCCAACTCGGATGTCATTGAGGCCTTGTTATTCTCGTACTTTATAGGTAAACATTTTATATTTGCGAAACACCTTAGCTTTTTATATCATTAATAGGGTCAACTTTTCAGTTCCTGACACGTTGGCTCATACCATGATGGTAACTCGCATGAACAGAATTTCAGAGAGGTCACAAACTGCACAACGTTTTAGAAATCTGTTCAATTATTCGGATTACTGTAAGTGCTATCCATGACCAATCATATGTTTTTTTTGCTGATGAAAGGAACTACAATTTTAAGGACTTTTATTAGGGACTTACGGATTTTTCCAACGTCAGTGAGGTTTTATATTTTGCACGATCTGCTGCAGAGACCGGAACTACGTGTTTTGAAAGAAACAACTTCTCCGTAAGACATTGAGCTATAGAATGTAAATATGCTCCTCAACAGCACAAAAAACTCTATAGCGAAAAAGTTATAGAAATTTGACTTATAGAATAAAAAAATTCATTGAAATTTTTACAGAAATCACAAGACCAGCCATATAACCTGCCTGTCCACCTGTGTGCTTACGTATTACATACTTCTAATTTCCTGTAGTGGCAGCCCTTTTTGTTAGACTCCCGCAGTATAAATAGTGATTGTTTCAACCATAATGTAAACACCTGTGACGTGAGTGACCTCACAGGCAAATGAGCGCAACTAATGGTTCGGTTGGATTAATTTTTAACCAGAAAATACTCCAACCTGTTACAAAGTCTTAACCCAGTTGCTTTTCTGGGGCCAAGAACAAATTCATATGTTTATCAGGATATACTGGCCCAAAATTTGTTGTCTGTGGCACCACTTATCACAAGACTATACTTTCCAATACGATAATTCCTCAATCCATGTATCCACTTTAACAAAATCATGGTTTGAGTAAAATGACGTAAAATTGCTTGACTGGCCAGACAGAAGCCCTAATCTAGACTCCATGGAAAACCTGTGGGGTATATTGGTTCGTGAGGTATATCAAAATAGGCAACAGTATGATAAGCAAGATGAGTTCGAGTCATCACTCATATAGTGGAAAATCCCAAACATGTTAAATGAATTTTATGATTCCGTGACTCCATGAATAATTCAAATCACAAAGAAATGGGGCAATTTTCTAACTCTGTAATATTTTTTGGCCAAAACCCTGGTTGTCCTTATGTTTTTTTGTTATTCAGCATTAAAATTACGCACTTCGAGTTCTTGTATGTGCTGTTTTATTAACTAATTTGCATATAATTCATTAGACATACCTTATGATTTTTTGTGTCCTTAAATTTTTTCCTACACTGTATCTGTAAGAGGGGGTCCCTGTAAAAGTGACCCAAATCAGGCCCCGCACCAGCGAAGTCTGTGCCTGTGTACAGTAAATGCAAACCGATTTCATTACAAGACAAAATGTTGATGTGTAGAGATCACAAATAAACATTGGAATGGAAACTATCGATATTGACATTGGAATAGAAAGTGCCGATATTGACATTGGAATAGAAAGTGCCGATATTGACATCGGAACAGAAAGTATCGATATTGATTATCGAATCGGGAAATTGGTATCATGTGTATTTTATTTCAATATTTCAAGATACATCTCCCAGTCCTAATTGTCACCATATCACTGAATTGGTTGAGGGAGGACTTCTAGTAGTAATGTTGTGTCATAACCGACAAGAACAATACAGTTTCGTATCTAAATATGCTTTATTAACTGGCACGTGAGCTATAGAAATATAATTAAAAATCAATTTAAACCTTTACTACAACTACTTACAAATTACACCCTCATTTTAAGTACAGTTTTGAGATAATAGACAATAAGTCATTGGAAGGAGACACAAGGCTTTTGTGCTCCGAAATACTGACGAGAGTCCTCATTATAATAACCTGGATGAAGTCCAATAAGACCCAAAAAGTTTTCACAATACTGAGAACCCTGTTTCCTGTCCATTATTAACTGAGTTCCAAAGCAGAGTCAATCTTGCAGGCATTAAATCGTGGGGGAAAAAAAACAAAAAAACAAAACATATTTAGATTGGACCATGATTTTTGGATGAGGTAGTCATGCCAATGGCTGGCTCATCTCCTGGTCGATTTCTATGCACCATGGATAAATGCACAGAGAAAGTGGTGTAAATTATCAAACTTCACAAATCAAAAATATCGATTACCAGGAAAACATGGCCCAGTGTTTCAACAGAGATGGAACTGGTCAAAACTCTCAAATCGCTTCGTTGTAGGATTGCTCTTATTGAGTCTTGCTGTGCTCTTTACAGGCAATGAACTCCAGTCCTCATCCTCATGAACTGATACTAATTTTTAACCACAATTCTGGGCTATATAAAGTCTCGCCAAATGACATGTCGCTGCCTCCACATTCTTAATCACTCAAACCGGAACCAGCATCAGCCTCAACACCTTGTAGCTTTCTCCTTTCGTCTGCCTGCTATACACAAGGTGTCCCTGAATTCATGGCCCACATGCTACACAGGATTGTAGGAGACATCAGATAAACCACATTGGTCGAAATCCCCATGTCAGCAAAGGACCCAATTTAGCTGTAGAATGAAACTATTATTTGCATCGACGTTATTGCTATGTAGGCAATTACATGAACAAAAGTTTTTGGGACATAGTTTAAGTAATTGACTTAATAATGCAGCAGAAATAAAAAAAAAAAAAATCAAATTCTCTTCCCTGGTCTCGTAGTGTTGCCATGTAGTCATCAAAGGTATGGAACCAAAAATTTTAATACTTCTTACTATCAAACTAACTTATAAAATTCTAGAGTGTTGTACTATAGGGTACTATGATTTCAAAAAGATATTGTTTATAATGGCTATTGGTTATAATGACCGAATTTGCACTGTCCCTTGAAGGTCGTTCTGATTTTCACTGTATTTTTTGAAATTTCCTAAAAGGCCATTGGCATAAATGGAACAGTTAAACACAGAGGTCTAACTATTCCGTTCATGCTAGTTACCTAGGACTCGGTGTCTTAGAGAATATAAAAATAAAATCAACCTTTCCTCTTTTCAATTCTAAATAATTAGGAAAAAAGCAACCTCAATGATATGGATTCAATGTGGCAAACTGTTTCTTTAAAACAAGACGGGCAGTGATTGATGATGGCTTTTCTTGATATGACGAAGCGAATTTCTTCTTTAAACAGGGCTGGTGGTGATTAATGGCGGCTTTCTGAATGTGATGAAATGTTAACTACCAATTTGTGTAACATTTAAGCGACTGGTTTAGTCATAGTGCATTACATTTATTCATCAGCACATGTCCATTCTCACTCACAGACTCTGCTTCTGACATAGAAGCCTCTGAAATTGATTCTTTCAAGTCTAACGCTAAATTCTGTTTGCTTGTTGTCCGCAATATTTTACCTGTTCTTTTCTTACCTTGTCCCGTATATTCCAGTCATTTTTGCATTTTCTTGTTTCTTTCTTAGAAAGCCTTCGTCTTGAGTACTTACATTCCCCTCCTGCCCTTTGCAGTCTGTCTCAGCATTTTTTTGTTCTCTCTAATTTCGGCTCTCAAGTTCTCTATTCTAGACTAAGCATCTCCATCCGAACAATCTTTACCAGCCAGCTTTATCTTTTGATTGACCTTGTGGGCTTTATGTCAAACTGAAGAACTTCAATTATGACAATACAGTAAATTAACTTTCCACAATTATATACGCAAATACACTAAATGAACTTTGCATATACATTAATCTTGCACTTGTCGAAATTACTAATAGTCATTCCTTTTGATAAATGTTTTACAGAATCGCTGAGGCACTAGATATTCGTCAAATTGTCAGATCTCCAACTTCTTTGACTGACTTGCAGGCAGTATTCTCAAATGGGCTGAAATGGATTGAACAGCTGGTCATTGTTCTTACGAAGTTAGTTACTCGAGAAGCATGTAAAGGTAAAATATTACAAAAATACACATTCCAAAAAGCATTTGTTTTTATTTTCACTTATAGCAATATTCATACAGTGAATATAGTTAATTACAAGTACGTATAAACTAATTAAATTCGTAAATAATATGGTTTTCATTACAGACCAACTTTTTCGCCTGCAAGATATCAGACTACAACTCCACGACGTAGGCCTTCTAAAAGAAATGAACGGCAATACTAACGATGATGATGTAATGGCTGTTTGCCAACAGCCAGTTCTTGTTGAGAAAATTGAGCCCAATAAACTAAAATCCGTAATCCAACTTCTGCCTATGCAAGATTGCCTTTTTGTGTTTATTGAAGCTGGCGTTCTGTCTTCGGTTGCAAACCAGCTCTGCGAGAATCAGGCACTCGACTTTGAGGATACAGTCACTACAAACAATTGTGAAGCACTTTTAGATTATTTGAGTAAATGGGAAGTGTTCAAGTTATCTCTAAATGTGTTTCATCTCACTGAATTGAATTCCCTCAGTTCCGATAGCAACACAAATAAGGTAAGCATCCATTTTACTTGGGGTTTAGTTTTATATTGGTCGTTGCATTTACCCTAATAACATCGGTGAAACAAGTTCAATTCTGTTAAAGTAATTTGATGACGTAGCACTGTGCAGAATAAATAAGAAATAGAAAAAAGAAATTTAATTGTAGTTGAAATTTTATTCAACAAATTAACATGTTTCAGATGGACTTTGACCGTCCGTCCTCAGGATTACATGTCCGTCTGGCACAGAAACAAATAATGAAGTGTTGCCGATTCACTGATTGGTTATATTGCTGGCTAGATCCTGTTTACAGTTAAAAAGTTGCTGTTAAGATCGACTGCCGCTGCATCTCTTGGCGACGAAATGCTACATTGCATCAGGAGGGGTAGTGGGTGAAGGGCTGAAAGTATGTTTCTCCAAGCTTGACTGAAGAATGGAGTGGACCTGTGATCATTTACAATGTACCCGGAGTGTTTGAATAAAAAATGCTTCCAAAATATCTAATTCTGCAGGAGACATAGGTTAATGAATGATGGTGGTGTCATGAAAATTAAATTTACTGCAGTGGAGGATTTATTGAATTTGGCCTTTTTGATGCTCTTCTAATCTGAGACGTAAAGCATATTTCGATTGGCTGATTGAAAATTAAAATTTTCTTAAAATTAGTGTCATTGCTAAAACACTATGGAATGCCAACTTGAAGGTAATTTTTTCCCCATTTAATAAAATTCATCCCCCCAAACTCAAAGATATCCTCCTCACATCGCAACGCTAAGGAGTGTGTCGAATTCTCTATCAGTTGGTGTAACCTTCCCTACATTGGCCAGACAAAATATGCTTTATGTCCCAGATTAAAAGGGGGTCAAAAATACATTAAAGCCCGAATTCAATAAATCCTCCTATTGCAGGCTACTGCTGGGACAATAACCATAAATTTAATTTTCATGATGCCACCATCATTCATCAATCCAAGTCTTACAGAATTAGATTTTTTGAGAGCGTTTTATATACAAACACTCGGGTGACATAAATGATCACAGGTCCACTTCATACTTCAGTCAAGCTTGGAGAAATCTATTTTCAGCCCTTCAATCTTTGCCTAACACCTCGATTCAGTGTAGCATTTCATCACTGATAGATGAAGCAGCAGTCTGCTTTAATAGCAACTTTTTAACCCCAAAACGCATCTAACCGGTAACACAACCCATCAGTGAATCAGCAACACTTTATGGTTTTTGTGCCAGACGGACATGTATTCCTGGCAAGGGAATGGCTGAAGTCCTTCCGAAACATGTTGAAATTTGTTGAATGAAATTTCAACTGTGCTTAAAAACGTTCTTTTCTATTTGTTGTTACATATATGGTGCAGTTACATAGTTATTCACTTTGTGGATAATTGGAGTTGGATAATTTCGCTGGCTCCCAGCTTTCTCTACCAAGAGATGGTATGTAAAACAACATTGAGTTGTGTATTAATAATAATGTGATATCAGGGTTCATACAGTCCTCGTTTGCTCCCAAAATGTGCAAAATGTCCTTAATTTTATTCTTTTGTTTCTCAACCTGTCTCTGCAGTATGCTTTAGTTTCAATTTTTATATACTGACATTCTTCTCACAGTATAAATGAATATAAAGAACAAATTTGATTTGGAAAAAAGGAATGCATACCATGGATGTTTTAATGTGCCTTTTACAAATGAAGGGAGAATGGATACAAATGAACTTCCTCTGGGAATACGTGTAGAGGAGAATTTCCCCTGGAAACTTAAAGTATTTGTTTAAAGCAAGAGTAACCAGTTCATCATTACACAAATAGAGCTTATGCCTGCAAATTACAATATTTATAAAAACGGATTCCAATATCATAGGCCATATTTAGACTGAGAGGATGATTGCATTTGAAAGGACCGTAGATGAATAAGCAGAAATTTCCTTGTTGTGAGCATAGTGAAGGACTGTGCATAAATGACTGTATCTACCTGTACATCATCAGAAATCGATCTCTGATGGCTCTCCGATATAGGGATGAGATCCTTAGACCTGTGGTCCCTTATACTGCAGCAATCTGAGATGAATTCATCCTCATGGATGATAACGCCATTTCACATTATGCTCAGATAGTGAACAATGTAGGTTCCTGCATGTGGTGAGGGGGCCACCCAGAGATACTGCTATTTATTGTAGATAAGTATCTCTGGGTGCTGAATGCCTACAATCCAACCCCTTTTACCATAAAACAATAAAAGGACTCTGTAGAACTGTAAACAATGTTTAAAAAAAAACTGAGGTCCGGTGACTTATTAATAAAGGCAAATAACCAGAAGTCCTCATCTCTACTTCAGTGCAAAGAAAAAAGAAAAGAAAATAGCGAACGTTGAAGTAAAAGTTTCAGCACATAATACTTTAAACAACTCGTGGGGTAATCGCTGAAATAGATCTAACCGACATTGATGAAGAAGAAATAGTTGCAGAACATTCATACCAAGGAGTTACAGCAGCTAAAAGAATAAATACACGCAGAGATGGACAAATATGTTAACATTCAATAAACCCAAATTCCCATCATCAATTAAAGCCTACTATTTATAGTGTAAAATCTGACTGCACATATCCAATCCAACCAGATGTTTCCAATGCCAACGATACGGACACACCAAGGTGGTATGCTGTGGAAAAGCTACTTGTTCAAAATGTGGGGCAGCAGGCCACAGCAATGAAGGGTGCCAAACCACCACCTTGAAATGTATCAGTTGAAAAGGTGAACATCCGGCATACTCCAGATCCTGCCCTAAATGGAAAGAGGAGAAAAAATAATCGAAATAAGTCATCAATAACTTACCATATGGAGAAACCAAAAAACAGGATCAATAAAATTTACCAACCAACCTCATAAAATCGTATGACCTCTGCTGTAACTCAGGCTAACGTGTACCAAAAAAACAAAATAGATGCTGCCACACAAACAATAGTTCCACAAACAGACCAGCCTACCAACACAAAAGATGAAATAATTAAACCACAAAAAAAATAAATTATAAACCAAAAAAAAGGGACAAATTAAGGACAAATATATTACAAAAACTCAGCTTAAAAGGGAGGACTTTCTAAAAACAAACCCCAAAAGAATAAGAATAAATGATAAAAACATAACTTTAGAACAGCCAGTCTTCTTTCTTAGAAATGGAGGATCAAATAATACTCTCCATTTCTACAAAAAATACAATCTCTGATCAGCCAACAGGTTGATTCAGGGAGTAAAACTGGGGGTAGGCACACATTCACCTATCCATAATGGCTCTGTGCTCTATTATTCAATGGAACTGTCGTGATTTCTGATGCAACATAGAGGATATTAAACACCTTATTAACACTTACCAACCTGCCTTTCTGGCACTTGAAGAGACTCTGCTTAAAAATAATAATAATACAGCTTCTATACGAAATTACCCTGTTATTTGAAAAGACAATGTAGACAATAATAGAACTTGTGGGGAGAGTGGCGATTGTTGTCAATAACCAATGCCCCTTCACAAGCCTTACCCTCAATACACCACTACAAGCAATAGCCATTCGTCTCTCAATAGCAGCCAAAATCACAATATGTTCATCGTACCTTCCACCAAATCGAAATATCAATTTGTACTTCTCTGATTTGGTTAAACAGCTACCAACCTCAGTCCTCCTCCTTGGGGATTTTAGCTCTCATACCACTTTATGGGGCACCAATCAAAGAGGACGTGCAATAGAAGCCTTCGTTTACGATCAGTCACAATAATGAATACTGGAACACCCACACACATACATTCTGCAAATCGAAGTTTCTCAGCAATAGACCTTTCAATTTGTTCACTATCTCTTCTCCCAGTATGGACATGGGAAACCAAGCAAGACCCGTTTGGCAGTGATCATTTCCCCTTGTCCTGAAATATACTGCTTGGGGTTCCTGTACTTCATCAAGGAACCCAAGATGAATAATTGAAAAGGCTGACTGAAAACTTTTTGTAGTTTATCAAACATCAATAGTGTTTTTGTTAACACACTTAATATTAATGAAGCAGTGCAATTGGTCACCGATCACATTCTGCAGGCAGCAAAATATTCATTTCCAAAAACTTCGGCACACTCTCCAAAAGTACCAAAACCCTGGTGGAACCACGACTATAAAATTGCTTACAAAGAACAAAAAAAAGCATGTGTATTTTGCCTATACCCCACACAAACAAACCTAATCAAATTCAAAAGAGCCAGAACCAAGGCGAGATCCATCCGACAACAAGCAAAGAAGGATTCTTGGAAAAGGTAAATTTCTAGCATAACAACTGCAACAAATTCAAAGGTAATTTGGGATAAAATTAAAAAAAAAAATAATAATAAATGAAAATTACACCTCACATCCACTCTCTTAGAGAGTAATGGTATAAAAATCAGTGGTGTCCAGGGAATAGCCAATACATCGGCTATTCCCTAAAAAGCTACTGCTTTTTCTAATGTCTCAAGCAGTGCCAACTATATTCCCTCATTCAAAACCATGAAAAGATATCAAGAAAAACAAATCCTTAATTTCTGGGAAAACACAACATCTCCCTATAATATCCCATTTACCTTCTTTGAATTAAAATCATCAGTCCAAAAATTCTGTCGCTGGACCTGATCAAATACATTTTGCAATGATCAGAAACCTGTCTGCCAAATCCCTTGTAAACGTTCTAATTCTATTTAATAGGATTTGGCAGAACAGTTATTTCCAGAGGCATGGCGCAAAGCCATTATTGTGCCTTTTCCAAAACCAGGCTAAGATCCAAAGAATCCTTCAAATTACCGACCTATTGCCGTAACTAGTTGCTTTTGCAAACTATTAGAAAGAATAGTCTGCAATAGGTTGATGTATTATCTAGAAAACAGAAACCATTTACCACCATGCCAGAGTGGTTTCCGTCGGATTAGATCAACAATAGACAATCTTCTGAATTTAGAAACCTCCATAAGAGAGGCCTTCGTTAAGAGGGAACACCTTGTATCTATTTTTTTCGATATAGAAAATGTATATGATCGGATTTGGAAATACGGCATCCTCAGAGACCTCCATCAATGTGGCCTTAGGGGTAATATACCAGTGTTCATAAAAATTTTCTGGATAACAGAACTTTCCAAGTGCGTATTGGAGCCACTCTTTCTCGAACTGTCCTGTAAGAACAAGGTGTGATTAAAGACCTCCCCACCACTGTAAAAAATTCATTATTATACGTCGATGACCTGCAAATTTCTTGCAGAGCAGGGAATATGATCCTTGTTGAGACAATTTCAGTTGGCAATAAACAAAATAATGGAATGGACAGCTGATAACGGATTTAATTTCTAAGCACAAAAAACAGTTTGCATACATTTTATTCGCAAATGTGGCTTGCATTTAGACCCAGAGCTCCGAATGGCAAATGATGTTATCAAAGTGGTTCATGAGACAAAATTCCTTGGGGTTCTTTTCGACCGCTCTTTAATATTTCAATCCCATTTTAGACAACTGCGGGACCAATGTTTTAAAGCCCTGAATATCATCAAGGTTTTGTCTCACACATCCTGGGGGAAGACCGATGTTCATTGATGAAACTGTAGAAGGCATTAATCCACTCTAAATTAGATTGTGTGTGGTTTTTTTTGTCCGATCTACAGCTCAGCATGCGAGTCATTACTCAGACAACTTAATGCCTTACATCATGAGGGTTTACGCCTGTTCACTGGGGCCTTTCAGACATCCCCAGTCAATAGTTTATATGCTGAAGCCATAGAACCTCCATTAAGTTTACGTCGCCAACGTTTGTCTCTCCGCTATTACATTAAAATTTTATCACTAAAAGACCACCCTGCGTCGTCAACGTAGTCTCCTTTCACTTTTTAATGCGAGTCCCTCATGTATCCCAACCTTTGGCATGAAAATGGAAAATGCTGCAAGTGAATTGGGCATTTCAAAAACCATGGTAGCGGAATCTGTGCCAAACATCATTCCTCCATGGTTTGATATTGGCACAGACATCTGTTTGAATCTATCCATATATTCGAAAGATAATACCTCAGGCATTGTCTACCAGCCGGTGTTCAATGATCTGTCTTGTATGTATGAAGGTTACTCTTTCATTTTCACAGAGTCAACAACTGCCGATATTCTGCTCAGTTTTCAAAGCAAAAATTCATGCTACTGTGTTAGCTTTACAATACATCTTGAATAATGCCGTATCTCCAACTGTCATCTGTACAGATTCACTCAGTGTTCTGCAAAACCTAGCCTCATACAAAATCTTGCCTCACCCTGGAGTCCACAGAGTTCACAAACAACTCATAGATATAAAAAACTTGCAGTATATTGTGAAATTTTATTGGGTTCCAAACCATGTTGGAATTTCCGGCAATGAACAGGCTGATGCTGCTACGAAAGCAGCAACTGTAGAATCTGGGTGTACGAATATTCCATTTCAAGATTTTAAAACTCACGTCTCATCCTATCTGTACAGAAAATGGCAGTTGGATTGGGACAACCAAGTTTTTAATAAGCTAAACCACATTAAACCTCACTTTGAGGTGTGGCAGTCTAGCTATAGTAGTGACTGTCATAAAGAGGTCACTCTGGCTAGACTTTGCATTGGCCACACACACTTCTCCCATCAACATCTTTTAAAGCGTGAAGATGCCCCGATGTGTGCCACATGTGGTGAACCATTAAATGTTTTACATGTTTCATGTATTTGTCCCAATTTTAACCAGCAACATACATCAACTTTTAAACGAAATAATTTTACTCTTCGGGATGTTTTAGCCGATTCTTTTAATCATGAACTAATTTTTAACTTTTTATCTAATATTCACTATTCCCATCTCATAACCTCATTGACTCCATACCTAATAGGTGTGTAATATTGCTTTGAGTCAGGGGAAACCATACCCCTTATTAAACTCAATTTTATCTGAGAAACGACATTTTTTGCTTTTATGACATAAAAAATGTGCATTTTTGTTATCTGACGAAAAACGTAAATAAAATTTAATTATTCCTTGTTCAGTGAGTAATTTTCATTCCTCTTAGCTTGCAACATCTATTGATCAAACATCAGCCAACAAAACATCTCTTTATCCACAGTTTATATCCAAAATTTCAATATCCCTTAATTGTTTTGAGCAGTGTATTTAATTGGTACAAGTTTCTAATGTACTGAAATGCATTTTTAATACAGTTTTTGTATTTGTAAATTCACTGTAATTGAGTTATAAATGGCTTTTGGGTTTACATTAATGAATGTTGTGGTCTTGAGACTAGTTTTTATTGCTCAAATTCTAATGCATTATGTGTCTTCTCTAATTAATGACTAGAAATCAATTAAGATTTGGTTTGGAAAAGTTAGAAACGGAATTTAGGTAGACAACCTGTATATCTGAGGCAGGACAATAGTCCTGCCTCAGATGACTTGCAGTACCACTACTAAAATAAAAAATATGGCTACACAGGTGTGAACTAAAGTCGAGACTCCAGAGGATGAAGAGGAACACATTAAAATCAATGAACAGCATACGGAAGTGGGAGTCGGTCTGTTATACTAATGTCCATTGAATTGTGTGCATTCCAGAAAATCTAGAAATAGATGTCCACAAAATGCACATACAGTTGTGTCCAGCCCTGAAAAATGTTAGTTTTGCCATCTTTATTTAAACCCAGTTGTCATTTCGCCCAAATTGGCTTCTTTAAGCTAGATTTGGCATTGTACAAATTTGGCAGCACTTATGAAATTGAAATGAGCAAATTATTGAATAATTAAATTATATGCCAATTTACACATTTTTCTTATTCTTAGTTGAACTTCGCTGAATGTTTGTATTACTTCTTTCGCCACTTGGGAACTGGACCATCAACGGACCACAAAACATTTCTAAAGTGGGGTGAAAATGTGTCAAGTAGCATTCTTTCACGAGTAAGTTCTATTTGTACATATAAAATTACTTGGGATTTGTGTGCATTAAGGTTTTTGTCTGCAGTGTCATTTTAATTTTCACGCTATTTTATTTCAGGATGATCATAATGTATTGTTTTCACCAACCTTGACTTTCATGTGCTTTAACTTACTTCCTGGACCTGGGAACTTCCTTACAGGCGGTTTAAATTTTAAAAATTTTTCCTTGGAACAAGAGCAACTTAATGATATCCTGAGTTTATTATGGGAAGGACACAGGCACCTCGTCCAGGAAGATCATTTGAAGTATGTATATATGTGTTTCCTCTTTAAAGAGCAAGATTCCACCTCATCATGTACTATTATTATGTGTAATTAGTGTGTAATCAGAGTATAAGGTGTGTCCCACCGAAATAAAGCCACCGTAATTATATGCCGTAACTGGACACGAAACAAACCAATAAGAACAAAACAAATATATTAAGAAAGTCTGTATACAAATACATATTTGCAAGGAGTAACTCACTCCCTGCCCCACTTGGGCAGGAAAAAAAAATGAATGTGTAAAAAAGAGGGGGAAAAAGTGTCCCGCTGAAATAAAGCCACCATCCCTATTAGTGTTTTGGGTAACTCTCAATATTCGAGCTATTACAGGTAAACAGGTTTATGACGTCAGGAAGTTGTCAAATAACTTACCTGTTCTATCCCAGTCGAACACTGACTTCAGAAGGTTGTATTTCCTATACTTTCTACTTCTCCTTCAGTATTGCAATGGGAAAAGGAACCCAGCTATCAGAGTTCGAAAAAGGCCAGCTAACAGCTTTGAAGGAACAAGGTCTTTCACACAGACAAATATCTAAGCAAATCAAACGATCTAAAACCGTAATAGACAATTTTGTGCATCAGGGCATTGCGTACAGGTATAAAAATAGGAGGTGTACAGGCAGAAAAATGACTTCCAGGCAGCAAAGAGATATTGTGCATCTTCTTTCACAAGGTGGTATTTCCCTCAGACAATTGGCCAAAGAGGATAACATCCCTGTGACAAAATCAACTCTGTCACGGATTGTAAAACATGCAAACAACTTGCGATATAAAAAAAGGAAACAGCAGCCCATGTTGAAAGCTATCCACAAGCAAAGGATAGTAGATTGGGCCAAATATCATCAAACCTGGAAAGACCAGTGGCATCGTGTTATATTCTCAGATGAGAAAAAAATTAATTTGTATGGCCCAGACGGCCTTACACTCTGTTGGCGTGACATGAGGAAAGAAGAGGAAATCTTTTCCAAAAGACAGCAAGGTGCATGCTCATTAATGGTGTGGGGAGGCTTTGGCTATGGTGATAAACTTAACCTGGCTTTTCCCCTTAGGCCGCATAAGGCTACCAATTACCAAGAAATGCTAGAAACCCGTTTGCTGCCATTTGCAGAGAGAATTGGTGGCCCAAGTTGGATTTTCCAGCAGGACAACGCCCCCATTCACGTTGCAAAACCCTCTTGTGAATGTTTTTTGCATAATGGGGTGCATGTCATGGAATGGCCTGCCCTTTCCCTTGATCTTATTTCCCAAGAAAATGTGTGGGGGTAACCTCAGTAGGGCTGTATATGCCAATGGCAGACAGTTTCAGTCTGTGGCAGAATTGAAGGCTGCCATCATTGAAGCCTGGGATAATATTGATGCCATTGTCCTCCAGGGATTGGTAAATGATATGCCACATCGTGTTTTCCAAGTCATATATAATCATGGCGGATATATTGGCTATTAACAGTAGTGGCTTTATTTCGGCGGGACACTTTTTCCCCTCTTTTTTTACATGTTAATTTTTTTTTTCCTGCCCAGGTGGGGCAGGGAGTGAGTTACTCCTTGTAAATATGTATTTGTATATAGACAATATATTTGCTACGTTCTTATTGATTTACTTCATGTTCAGTTATGGCACACAATCACGATGGCTTTATTTCGGTGGGACACACCACTGTAATTTGTGTGTTATCAGAGTTTGCACGATTTGTATGTAATCAGGGTATCAGTCTTCATACAGGTACTGGAAAACTAAAAAGTCCTTGAAATCCACTTTTTAGTATTTCAAACCTGTAAGTCTATGGGACCTGGGGCAGGGGGGAAGTCTGGAAGTCCCATTTAGGGAACTTTTGGTCGGCAAGGTGCCAATAACTCCAGACCCTAAAAATTGGCAAATTGTCAGTAAATCTCCCCTCTAGCAGTTCTATTTTTAGCCAGATCCTAGTTTCCACTTGTAATCCGTTTCAAGATTTTCAAGGCTACAGTCCATGTCTGTTGTGGGGGCGAAGGATGGGTTAGCTGTACAAAAATGACATTGCTGGGCATATTCGCCAAACTTAACGATTTCTGTAAAATTGCTCCAAGCTGTGCCAAAGCGTCAAATTTTCCGGAGCTCCAAACTAACCCAGAATTGATTTCCCCAAAATCACTGCATTTCCAGTTTCCTTGGCATTTAAAGTAACTTGCTATCTGTGTGACTGAATGAACACTAGAATCCCCAGGCAATATTGATGCTGGGAGCAGGGGGGATGGTCTCACACCCTCCCTGTTGTTTTGAGTTTTATTGTAGCCCACCTACTCCATTTACTAATAACAAAGGAAACATATCCTCCCCACCCCCATCTGCTAAGGGAAAATACCTGTGGGTATTGTTGCTGGGTCGTGTAGCGGGATCGGGACAAAGAGGGGAATAACAAGATAAGCTTCCTTAGGGATAATGTAAAACCAGCAATTGCACTGTTCCCACCCACAGCCTGCGGCAACTTTGCTTTGCATAGAAGCCATGTCTTTCATGTTGGAGTGGCACAGAGCTTTACTCTTCTTTTGACCACGGCTCGAAATTAGTGGTCATTAGTCATATTTTGCACCTATAAATTTCCTTTTGATAACGAAGATTTGAGACCCAGTCATCATTTTTGTTACTATTTCAATTTTATTGTTTATATGACGCAAATTTCGATTGCTCAATCCTTTATTTTTCCTTCTGCCAATCTCACGAACGCACGTCGCAATATCCGATCCATTGTTACTTTCGTTAAGGGAGGGAAAGCCATGGTCTATAATCTAGCGGGCTTTGGCTAACTACGATACCTCGCTTCCCTCCCCTAGTGTCTCAACCTAGCCTTTTCTACCTGTGAGGAAGTTTTTAACGAGAATTTACGTTTAGCGATATTCTTTGGCTTTATGCTCATTTTCGATTTTTAAGTTTGCTATCAATTTTTGATCACAAAGGCTACGCAAAACAAAATCAGTAGTAAAGTTTCTAGAATTCCGTTAAACTTCTCTGCCCTTGAAAGCATATCGCCCGTTTTTATCTGAACTTGAAATTCTGGGAATTTTTGGAAAAAATACCCTCCTCCCCACAAAATAAAAATTTTGCCAAATAAATTAATTTGCAAAAAACGTCTCGTTACTTGTATCTTAGCATAATTTACATAAGGTAATCATAACGCCCCTCCCCGACGATACTCGGCAATTTTCTGTCGCATTTGTGGAGCTGGATCGACGAAATTGTATTTGTTTACCATAAAATTGCTTGTAAATACCCGTACTTTTTCTGTGAATTTTAATTCAACTTCAAGTGGGCAGTAGGGTTGACGCTTCTAACTACAACCCTGCTGCTCAGGGTCGGAATATGAAATAACATCTGTTTCATTATAACGCACCTTTATAAAATCGTTCAATTAAAGTATCTCAACACAACTTTTTTTTTTAAATAGCACCCAAATAAAACATTTTGGTAACTGAAGAAAAATTGTTAGGTATCATTTATGCCCAATGTTTTGCTCCAAATTTTTAACCCTGGGCATAGTGTTGGGGGGGGTGGGGGTGGAGAGGTATTTATAGTTTTCTTATATCCATTAGTATGAAATAATGATTTTTATCTATGAATTTATTTTCCTGTTTGTGGAAGGTATTTTTTTTTTACGGAATTTTTCATAATTTAATACTAAGAGAAAGAAGGGGTTAGGGGTGCTTTCCTGTGAAGCAATGATTGTTGGAATTTTGGAGTAAAGATTGACTACAATTTAAAAAAAAGAAAATAAAAAAATTAAGTCACCTTTTAAAATTTTTCACCCCTTTATAATAAACCCAGGTTTTCTTTCTCTCCATCATAGTGCCGATGGTAGAGATACCCTCTTAGAGGGCCACAACTAGACGCTTTTTACAGGGAGATGGGCTTGGATTTCATTAATGATTTGAGGTATTTTATAAATATATTTAATACTATCTATGCAGACTGAAAATTTAGCATTAATGAATAAATTTTGTAACAAATTTTGCATTGAGTCAACGATAGGTCCTGTTGTTGTAGTTGTAAGACATTTGCTATTGTCCAAAGTTGACTCTCAATGATACCCCCCCTTCCGAGAAAAATGTTTACCATCAAACTTCTAGCTTCAGTTCGGAGGTTGAAAGAGGGTTGAAATTCCTCAGAAAACTGTAGATTTCAACATACCCTTGTGCCGTAAAACTTGACAAACAAGCATAAGTTAACAGTTGATGTAGTGGTCCGCTAGAGAACAAAAGCAGAACTCTTGTATAGGAGGAAAGAAAAAGTGGTGATAATGTCCCCTAGTGACATTGTCTTTTTCTTCTTTTAAATTAGTCTATGTCATGAAATTCTGGAACTTCAGTTCCAGGGTTTGACACAACGATCTTTTCTACCGATCGAGGGAGATTCAATTTGACATAACAGCACTTTTTGAAACTTTTTGTTTTTATGTGGTTTCATGACAAAGGTGGCACATTTCTGATTGACCATCGTATCTTGAACAGGAGGAACTAAAAACGAGTACCTGGTGCGCTTTTACAGAGGCCCAAATTAAAAAAAAAAGTATGCCTTAAATTCTACAGCTGGGATTGTGGTGTCTACAATGTTCAGTTCCATCGATGGTATTAAATTTTAATTATAAATAGCATGTACTGAATTAAAATTTAAATCCGAAACCCATTAGCTTTAATTATCGACCTTATTTCGATTTATATTGTCTTGTTTAAAGCTAACTGCTTGATTGATTTTAGGGAATTGCATTTCATTCTGAACTCTTATTCTGAGATTATGTTTAATTATATAACACACCCTAACTTTTATTTTATTATTAAAAAGTTATTATAAATATAAAGTCATTTTCATAGCTTATATCTGATTTGTTCGATTCCTGTTTGCTAATAAGTCCTTAATTTTTTTCATTTCTAGTTCTTAAAGGTCCTAAAAAGTCCTTAAATTTCACATAAGGAAATGTGCACAAACCCTGAATAATGAATGGCCAACAGACAAACCACTGGGTAGAGTTTTTGTGGGGAAATTTATTTTTACAATAATTTTCATCACCCATGTATAAATGTGTGATAGGATGGGGATGATGTCTTTTTCTCCTAAACAAAAATAGCTCTAGTTTGAGTGTATATATGTGTGCGTTAAAAATTGTTAAAAAAAAAAAAAAGTATTGTGGTCTTCCTAGCCGTTGTTAGAAGGGCGAATGGTCCTACCTGGTCTTCAAAGTTAAGTTAGCCATCCAAGAAAACGTTTTATGATGGGGAAATTGTGAAGGAAGGGGAGCATGAGGGGGTGGGGCATTCATGATTACCTTATATGCATTGTTATAAAATAACGATATTTTTCAAATGAGTTACTTTGTTTAATGACAAAAGTGTTTATTTTTCCGCTGTTTGGTAAGGTGGCTGTGTTTCAAGGAATTTTTCATAATTTTGAGTTAAAGCAAAATAAATGGTGCTTTCCTGAGGAGGATGTATTAATGAAGTTCTACAGTAGAGATTGGCTACAATTTAAAAAAAGGGTAAAAGCCTCACTTTAAAATTTGGCACCCCTTTATAATAAATCTGGGCCCTCTTTCTCCCGATCTTAGCACGGGTGGTGGAGATATTCTGTTTGGTTCAGGGCAATTGTTAAATGCTTCTTCGCAGGGGGCTGGACTTAGAATTCATTAATGTTTCGATAGTATTGTTAAATATGTTAATAAAATATAACTTAAATAAGCAGACTACAAATTTGGCTTTAATGAGTGAATTTTTTAACGAATTTTGTATTGAGTTGGACGCTGCTATGGTACTGTGTTCGCTTAGTCCACTGTTAATCCGTGTTTGATTCCCAACAGTACCCCCGCCTCCACCACCAAAAAAAAATACTGTCAAACTACTCACTCCTGTCTGAGGCTGGTTCCTTAGGCCTAAGGAGGTTTGGAATCTTCGGAAAATTGTAGATTCAACACATCATGACCTTTTGTTGTCCTTGCATTGTTAAACTTGCAAATAAGCATGAGCCAACAATTGATATTGTGGTCCACTCGAGAACAAAAGCAGAACTCTTAAGGAAAAAGACGATAGCGTTCTCTTAAGGACATTTCGTCGTCAGTCCCCACCCCCGGCATATTTTCTTAAATTCTGGAACTGGGCCATACCATTCATGACAGCACTGTGTTCCGCCAATCGAGAGAGAGTTTCAATTTGTTGACAGTGTTGTCCCTAACAGCGTTTTTTGCAAGTTTTTATGTGGCTTCTTGAGAAAGAAGCCATATGTTTAGCGAACTGTCATATCTGGAACGGGAGAAATTAAAAAAGCGGTTATACAATACCCTTATTTGGAATTTTGCCAACCTTTTTAAAACCGGACCATCTCAAAATCTAGTTAGGATTGTTCTGTTTTCGACATTTAATTCCGTCAATCGAAGGAAATTTTAATTATTGTATATATTGAATTAGAATTTATTATAAAAATGAAACCCATTAACTTTTAATTATCGACCTCATTTGTTTTATGTTGTTTAACGCTAACTACGAACTATTCGATTACTTTTAAGGATGCTTTTCATTCTCCGCGACTCCTGTTTCATAATATTTAATTCTGTGATTATGTTCAACTTTATAATACATTCTAACTTCTAATTTATTCTTGCAATAGTACTGTAAGTACAAAGTCAGTTACATAGCTTATCTCTGTTTCATGCTATTCGTGTTTGCTAATAAGCCCTTAATTTTTATTTCTGGTCCTTAAAATCTTTAAATTTCATGCAAGAAAATGTGTACGAAACCCGTCTAATTATTATGTAATCAGCGTGGAATCATTGGTGACTGCCGGTTAAAATAATTTCGAAAATAAAGACCAGTAATTTTTTATGCTGAATAGTGCTACTAGACTGTCAGTGAACTGCTTGTAAAACTTTGTATTTTCAATGAACTGACTTAAAATTTTGGCAACTTACTGTACTGCATATAATGCACAATTTATGATTGCTAGTAATTACTATGTATAGTAGTATGAATAACTTCGTAAATAATTAGTGTGATAGATGCTCTAAAGAATTTCTGCTGACCCAACAACTATAGGGTATTTTAAAACTTTAATGAACATTAAAACCATTTTTTATAATGACTATGTTTACACAAACGACTTGTTTGTGCATGAGGCTGTTCTTGAGTAACATGACAATTGACTTTTTATCCCCCATGTGTTACACAGATTTTGTATTTATAGCATGACACCTTTCTTGTGCTAAAACGTATAGCATACAGCTGGCATGAAGGGCTGCAATAGAAATGGTATGCAAAGCGGATCAGAAGGTATTAAATTCATGTTTAAACATATGCATTTATTCATGAATAAAGCCTTCACAGAGTTCACAGAGTATTTAGTCGCTTGTGTATATATATATATATATATATATGTGTGTATACACATTACATTTCTTAGACCCACAATTACATTGGAGATTTTATGCTTTGGTCATCCTTATACATGTGACTCCCGATGATGGTTTACTGAGGGAAACTTATGTGCTCCCTTTTGGTGTAGCACCCACGTATTTGCCGTGCGTGGAGACCCTTGTCCAAGCAAAGGGAGATCCTGGTAGCTGAGGGGCGAGGTACTGTCCCCAACACGCTACTTTGGCCCCTGCTCCTGGTAAGCGGGAGGTCGACCTGTCCCCGGTATCGAACAATCGGCTGGTCGCGAGTCATACTGGTGTTAGGAGCATTAGAGACCTCAAAATCTGTTTCGTTCTTTCTTATCTTCCTTCGTTTTTGTTTTTCTTCCAACACACTGTTACTATGACATGCCTCATTTGATTTACTTTACTCATTTTTTTTTTCCATTGGTTCTCCTTTTACTGGTTCTACTACTACTCTGTTTCAGTTGAAACGTCAGTCGAATGATCCAAGATAATAGTTCCTTTTTTTCTTGAGATCGATTTTGCTCCTCTGACCACTCGTACCTCACGGCTTAGGGGATAACCGAAAGGGTATAGGTCCTGGTTAGCTCTGGCATTATTGCAATGTCCCCTTGTAGGGCTCCGTGGTGGGTGGGGCCGGTGGGGCCTGAATCTTATTCTAATTCTCTATGGATAATTCAAAAAACAAACTTCTTCACCGAATGTCGAACCAATGACCAAAAGAGCACGTTTTGATACACCTAGTCTGGCAACCATACAACCATCATTTTTAATCGTTTCATCCAATGATGAACGATTTAAAAACCTGTCGTCTTTCATAATCGATAAAACCGTTAAAAGCATAGCTGGAATGGTTAAAAATATAAAACGACTGAAATCATGCGATTTACTTATAGAAACTGCAACACCAAGTCAAACAAATTCTCTTCTACAATGCACAAATTTTCTTTCAATTCCAGTACAGGTCAGTCCTCATAAAACTTTAAATAGCTCTCGTGGTGTCATATCAGAGACGGATTTGATTGATGTCGATGAGCAAAACTTCGTTACCGAACTTTCAGACCAGGGAATCACCGCCGCCATTACAATAAAAAAGGACGGCAATATCATCAAAACAAAACACGTAATTCTTTCTTTCAATAGACCTAAAATCACTAGCACCATCAAAGCAGGTTACCTGATCTGTAAAGTCCGTGAATACATCACTAACCCAACTAGATGCTTTAACTGTCAAAAATTTGGCCATTCCAAGATCTCTTGCAGAGGTAAACTAACTTGTGTTAAATGTGGAACCCACGACCACGATGACAACAACTGCTCAAACACTTCTCCTAAATGCGCAAATTGTAAGGGTGAACATCCATCATGTGCAAAATCGTGCCCTAAATGGAGTGAGGCGAAACGCATTCTTGAAATTAAGGTCACTAACAATATCAGCTATACTGAAGCTAAAAATCAGTTTAACGTTAACAAACCACCCAATAGCCTTAATTTTGCAGCAGCTGTCCAAACAAATAAACAACCCTCAATGGTGAGTGTTGCAGTCCAGACACTCCCTCATAATAGTAGTTGTACAGCTAACTCTGTTCAAACCAGCACACCAATAAAGACCAACTTCATAAAACGTACTTCCTCGGAAGCAAATAGACTCAGCAAACCAAAGATGAAAATAAATTTAAAAACCCAAAGTTCTTCAAAAAAACAAATTAGGTTGGCCAACTTCCGATCGGCACCAAACTTCAAACACCTTTCAGCCAAGGACTTTTTAAAAGAGTCCAAACAGAAAAGCAAAAAAATTAAAGAAGCCGAAAATGACATCACTGATTATGCATCTGATATTGAAATTTCTAATGCCATTTCCCGTCTCCAGGAAGATGGGATAGATACCTCTCTTACTCACAATGAAGACACACAAATTAATAGGACCAAGAGTCCTATCCACTTCCCTTAATGGCGCGTTCTTCCATTCTCCAATGGAATTGCCGCGGTTTCCAAGTTAACATTGATGATATTAAACACCTTATTAACACTTACTCTCCTATCTCTGTTGCTCTCCAAGAAACCTTCTTAAATACGAAACGTGATTTCACTCTTCGGAACCATGTTATATTCCGTAAAGATAATGAAGTTGGTGACAGGGCTTGTGGAGGGGTTTCCCTCATAGTCCCCAATAGTATTCAAGCTTCTGCTCTCCAACACAACACTACAAGCTACTGCAATTCGTATGTATACTCACACATCCCTTACCATCTGCTCAATATATTTGCCACCAAATGAACCCATTAATTTTAAACAGTTCTCTTTTGATTACACAACTTCCACCTCCTTTCCTCCTCTTGGGTGATTTCAATAGCCATAATCAGCTTTGGGGTGTAATAATACAAATTCTCGTGGCAGAATAATAGAAAACCTTTTAATTAGTCACAATTCAACATGTCTTAACAATGGCTCTTACAGTTACTGCCATCCTGCATCATGAAGCTTTTCAACCATTGACCTCTCCATTTGTTCACCTAATGTCATGCCAAATTTTTCTTTTGATGTTTTGGATAACCACTTCGGTAATGATCATTTCCCAATCATCTTAATCGATAATCGGAACTCTCCATGTACCACCACTAGACTTCCAAGATGGAAAATTGAAAGAGCAGACTGGGACAATTTCTGTATAAATGCCATACTTACGGAAAATGTGGTCTTGCAAGGAAATATCAACGAAGCCACATTATCTGTTACACAGACAATAATGCAAGCAGCCCATCAAGCAATACCTAAAACATCCACCAAGTTCCCCAAATTTCCAAAACCATGGTGGAACTCTGATTGTAGTGTTGCTTATAAAGAACAAAAAAGGCTTGGAATAGATTTAGACGGTACCCAACAAACGATAATTTTATTGAGTTCAAAAAAGCAAGAGCAAAATGTAGACGTATCCGACGGGAAGCAAAAAGGGAGTCCTGGAAACAGTATGTGTCTAGCATTAAAACTTCCACAAACCCAAAAATCATTTGGAATAAAATAAAAAAAATTAATGGAAACTATACGTCTTATCCAACCTCCACCCTCAATAGCAATGGGATTGTGGCAAACAATCTTCTAGATATTGCAAACCTACTGGGAAAGACTATCTCCCAAACATTCAGCAATAATACTTATGATCCAAATTTTCATGTACTTAAAAACAGGATTGAAAAAATCCCACTCCAGAACAATTGAGCCTTATAATTCTCCTTTTACAATGTATGAGCTCATGAGTGCTTTGCAAACTTCAAGAAATAGTGCTCCTGGTCATGATAACATCCATTACTCCATGCTTAGACACTTGTCTCAAAGCTCAAACGAAAATCTACTTTGCCTGTACAATAGAATCTGGACACAACATTGCTTTCAGATTCTTAGCGAAGAGCAATTACTATCCCTTTCCCCAAGCCGGGTAAAGACCCAAAAAATCCAACTAACTACCGGCCAATAGCATTAACAAGCTGTCTATGCAAATTAATGGAGAGGATGGTTAATCAGGGTCTTATGTATTTCTTGGAATCCAATAACTGCATAATGACTTCTCAAAATGGCTTCCGCCGCATACGCTCTACTACAGATAACCTTCTTCTGCTTGAAACAAGGATCCGAGAAGCATTTGTCAAATGAGAACATCTAGTCTCTATTTTCTTTGACATTGAGAAAGCCTATGATAGAACTTGGCGTCATTGAATACTTTGTGACCTTCAGGAATGTGGGTGGCCTCAAAGGAAACATGGCATTTTTTATTCAAAATTTTCTCACTGATCGTACTTTCCAAGTTCGTCTTGGATCGGTTCTTTCTGATCTTTACAACCAAGAACAGGGTGTTCCTCAGGGCAGTGTCTTGAGTGCTACACTCTTCATTCTAAGGCTCAATAACATCATCAAAAAGGTCCCACACACACTGTACAAACATCACTATACGTTGACGATCTCCAAATCTCTTGTCAATCCCGTGACATGAGCAGGCTAGAAAGGCAGTTGCAAATTGCCCTCAATAACATCACTAACTGGACAAATGAAAATGGCTTTACTTTCTCATTTAAGAAAACAGTTTGTGTCCATTTTTGTCGGAGGAGAGGCTTACATCCGGGACCAGAACTCTTTCTGGGAAATCATCGTATTCCAGTTGTTCAAAAGGCAAAATTTCTTGGTGTGTTATTTGACCATAAACTTACCTTCAAGCCACACATTCAGTCTCTTAAAAACAAATCCATAAAGCCCTTAATATCTTCAGAGTACTCTCCCATACATCCTGGGGAGCAGACCGTTATTCAATGCTTCGTCTGTATCGTGCTCTCATCCGCTCCAAACTGGATTATGGCTCTGTCATTTACGCCTCCGTTCGACAATCCATCTTAAAAGCTCTTGATCCTATTCACCATCAGGGTCTCAGACTGTGTACAGGTGCATTCCGTACCTCACCAGCTTTAAGTCTTTATGTGGAAGCCAGCGAACCATCTTTAACATCAAGGCGTATGCAGCTGTCTCTTAACTATTATACGAAACTTAAATCACTGCCCACTCACCCTCTTTGGAATGTCGTTTTCGAACCTCGTTCAGCCTTGCTTTTTAATGCTCCCCCTTCATGCATTCATTCCTTTGGTATTCGGATGGTTAAACTAACCAGAGAATTAGGTATAGATTGTCGGAGCATTGCTCCTACACATACTCATTTCTCACCGCCATGGGTCATACCTGCCATGGACATCCATTGGGATCTGGTTAACCACAGCAAAAGCACTACACCTAATGCTTTTTACCAGCAGTTATTCTCTGAATTTCGGGATCATTTTCAAGACTTTAATTTCATTTTTATAGATGGGTCCAAAACTGAAACAAATGTGGGGTCTGCATTTGTCATTAATAACAGTGCCATTGCAGAAAAAATCCCCCCATCATGCTCCATTTTCACAGCAGAACTTTACGCTATTTCCATGGCTCTTACATATATTTCAACTCATAGCTTAATTCCTTGTATAATTTGTACCGATTCTCAGGGCTTTTTAAAAGCACCGGAATCCTTTAAATATTCACCTCATCCTATTTTATCCAAAATCCATTCACAACTGCAGCACCTGCACAATCATTCCAATATTAAATTCTATTAGATCCGTGCTCACATTGGTATCAAAGGGAATGAGGCCGCTGATGCAGCTGCAAGGGCAACGAACTCACCACTTGCTTCTAGCCAACTTCTTCCTTTCTCAGACCTCAATCCAATTATCAAGACCTGTTTGAATCAAAGGTGGCAAGAGGAATGGGATCATCAAACCAATAACAAATTGAATAATATTAAACATACAATTGGTAACTGGCCCTCCTCATACCGTAAAAATCGGAAAGAGGAGGTTCTCCTTTCCAGACTTTGCATTGGGCATTCCCATCTCACCCATAGACATCTGTTGGAAGGAAAACCAGCACCAATTTGCCAAGTGTGCAGTGAACCCATGAGTGTTTTACACATTTTAACTCAATGCCCCTATTATAGACTTGCCCGCACTCTTACTTTTAACTCTTCATCACTCTCTGACATTTTAAATGACCATGCTGACCATACGCACGTTTTTAAATTTTTAAAAAGTACTGGCTTTTACTACAGTCTTTGATTTTACCATGTTTGGCGCAGTATAGCCCAGATGCTCTTGCGCCATAAAAAAGCCAAACAATCAATCAATTATATGTATAGGATGTTAATGTCGTTAAACATTTGACGATTTCGGATGAACCAAGGGATGTGAAGTATTTTTCGTAGGGTGATGTTTTCGAATTTTTGAAGTGAGTTTAGGATGTTGGTAGGAAAAATTGACCATGAGGGGGCGGCGTAAGTTAAAATTGGTCTAATCGCGGTATAATAGAGGAGGAGCCTATTTTGTGTGGAGAGGATTGTACGGGGGCCAATGAGATTGCTTGGTTGGGCGCAAGCCGCTCGAACTTTATTTTTAACTGTGGCGAGGTGTTCTTTGAATGAGAGGCGTTTGTCCATAGTTATGCCAAGGTATTTAATTTTGTTGGACCAATTAATTGATTCATTGTGGATTCGTAGGGTGGCGGGGGGGGGGCGAAGTGGTTTTTGGAGAAAATGATGGCCTGTGTTTTAGAGGTGTTAATTTGGATTTTCCATCTACTGAGCCACTTGGTGAGTTTATTGATATGTCGTTGTAAGTGGATAATGGACCGGGGGCAGTTTGCGTGTGAGGTGTATATTGCCGCGTCGTCGGCGAAAAGGGCTAGGGAAATATTATTCGAATTTGGGAAGTCATTGAAAAAAATTGAGAAGAGGGTGGGTGAAAGCCTGGACCCTTGGGGGACGCCGGCGCTGATGGTGCGTGGGGTGGAGAGGGTATTGTTATTAATATTGATTCTGAAGCTCCTGTCTTTAATAAATGAGTAAAGGATATTAATAAGGTAGGGGGGGGGTGTTGATTTGTAGGAGTTTGACAATAAGACCTGGGTGCCACACGGCGTCAAATGCGTGGGATATATCAAAGCTGACCATTGGGGTAGAGTACCCTTTAGCAAAGGAGTGGGTGATGTCCTCAATGAGGCGAGTTAATTGGTGGGTCGTGGAGTGTTCATTGCGGAAGCCGAATTGTTCATTTATTAAAGTGTTTTCTTGGTCGAGGAAATCGGTGAGCCTGTTTTTAATAATGGCTTCCGCGATTTTGGAAAGTGCTGAGAGAAGTGAGATGGGTCGGTAGCTCCCTGCTTGAAAGGGGTTTTTACCCTGTTTAAGTATGAGTGTGATATTGGCTGTTTTCCAGGGGGTAGGGAAGTGTTGTAGTGTAAGGGAGCTGTTTATGATGTGTGTGAGTGTAGTGATTGCTTGGGGGGTGAAGTTTTTAATGGTTGTGTTAGTTATGTTGTCTGATCCAGGTGCTTTTCTGTTACGGAGGTTTTTGATGGCTAGCACTTTTATTGCAAGGTGGAAATATTATTAATGTATGTGTTGAAGGTTGATGTTACCCTGTCGGGAAACGGGATGATAAGGGGAGGGGTGTTGGGGAAATTGTCAAGGAATCCGCCATGGTCCCGGGAAGGATGGTTTACTGAGGGAAACTTATGTGTTCCCTGTTGGTGTAGCACCCACGTGTTTGCCGTGCGTGGAGACCCGTGTCCCAGCAAAGGGGGATCCTGGTAGCTGAGGGGCGAGGTACTGTCCCCAACACGCTGCTTTGGCCCATGCTCCTGGTAAACGGGAGGTCGACCTGTCCCCGGTATCGACCAATTGGCTGGTCGCGAGTCATACTGGTGTTAGGAGCATTTGAGATCTCAAAATCTGTTACGTTCTTTCTTATCTTCCTTCGTTTTTTGTTTTTTTGTTTTTCTTCTAACACACCGTTACTGTGACATGCCTCATTTATTTTACTTTACTCTTACCTTTTTCTTTTCTATTGGTTCTCCTTTTTACTGGTTCTACTACTACTCTGTCTCAGTTGAAACATCAGTCGAATGATCCAAGTTTATAGTTGCTTTTTTCTTGAGATTGATTTTGCTCCTCTGACCACTAGTACCTCCCGGCTTAGGGGATAACCGAAAGGGTATAGGTCCTGGCTAGCTCTGGCATTATTGCAATGTCCCTTTGTAGGGCTCCGTGGTGGGTGGGGCTGCCGGGGCCCGAATCTTAATCTTAATCTCTATGGATAAATCAAAAAAACAAACTTCTTCACCGAATGTCGAACCAATGACCAAAAGAGCATGTTTTGATACACCTAGTCTGGCAACCGTACAACCATCATTTTTAATCGTTTCATCTAATGATGAACGATTTAAAAACCTGTCACCTTTCGTAATCGATAAAACCGTTAAAAGCGTTGCTGGAACGGTTAAAAATATAAAACGACTGAAATCACGCGACTTGCTTATAGAAACGGCCACACCAAATCAATCATCTTCCCTTCTACAATGCACAAATTTTCTTTCTATTCCGGTACAAATCAGTCCCCATAAAACTTTAAATAGCTCTCGTGGTGTCATATCGGAAACGGATCTGATTGATGTCGACGAGCAAGACTTTGTTAACGAACTTGCGGACCAGGGAATCACCGCCGCAAGGCGCATTACAATAAAAAAAGACGGCAATATCATCAAAACAAAACATGTAATTCTTTCTTTTAATAGACCTAAAATCCCTAGCACCATCAAAGCAGGTTACCTGATCTGTAAAGTCCGTGAATACATCCCTAATCCAACTAGATGCTTTAACTGTCAAAAATTTGGCCATTCCAAGATCTCTTGCCGAGGTAAACTAACTTGTGCTAAATGTGGAACCCACGACCACGATGACAACAACTGCTCAAACACTTCTCCTAAATGCGCAAATTGTAAGGGTGAACATCCATCATATGCAAAATCGTGTCCTAAATGGAAAGAGGAAAAACGCATTCTTGAAATTAAGGTCACTAATAATATCAGCTATACTGAAGCAAAAAATCATCTAAACGTTAACCAACCACCCAATAGCCTTAATTTTGCAGCAGCTGTCCGAACAATTAAAAAACCCTCAATGGTGAGTGTTGCAGTCCAGACACTCCCTCAAAATAGTAGTTGTACAGCTATCTCCGTGCAAACCAGCCCTCCATCAAAAACTAACATAAAAAAAAGTACTCCCTCTGAGGCTAATAAACTCAGCAAACCGAAAATTAAAATAAATTTAAAAAACCAAAGTTCTTCAAGAAAACAAATCAGGTTGGAAAACTTTCGATCGTCACCAAACTTCAAACACCTTTCAGCCAAGGACTTTTTGAAAGAGTCCAAGCAGAAGAGTAGAGAGATTGAAGAGGCCGAAAATGACATCACTGATTCTGCGTCTGATATTGAATTTTCTAATGCCTTCTCCTGTCTCCAGGAAGATGGGATAGATACCTCTGGTATTCACAATGAAGACACACACATTAATAGGACCAAGAGTCCTATCCACTGCCCATAATGGCGCGTTCTTCCATTCTCCAATGGAATTGCCGCGGTTTCCAAGTTAACATTGATGATATTAAACACCTTATTAACACTTACTCACCTATCTGTGTTGCTCTCCAAGAAACCTTCTTAACTCCTGACCGTGATCCCACACTTCGGAACCATGTTATAGTCCGTAAAGATAATGAAGTTGGTGACAGGGCTTGTGGAGGGGTTGCCCTCATAGTCCCCAATAGTATTCCAGCTTCTGCTCTCCAACTCAACACAACACTACAAGCTACTGCAATTCGCATGTATACTCATGCATCCCTTACCATCTGCTCAATATATTTGCCACCAAACGAACCCATTAATTTTAACCAGCTGTCTCTTTTGATTACACAACTTCCACCTCCTTTCCTCCTCTTGGGTGATTTCAATAGCCATAATCAGCTTTGGGGGTCTAATAATACAAATTCTCGTGGCAGAATAATAGAAAACCTTTTAATTAGTCACAATTTAACATGTCTTAACAATGGCTCTTACACATACTGCCATCCTGCATCATGCAGCTTTTCAACCATTGACCTCTCCATTTGTTCACCTAATGTCATGCCAAATTTTTCTTTTGATGTTTTGGATAACCCTTTCGGTAGTGATCATTTCCCAATCATCTTAACTGATAATCGGAACTCTCCATGTACCACCACTAGACTTCCAAGATGGAAAATTGAAAGAGCAGACTGGGACAGTTTCTGTATAAATGCCGTACTTACCGAAAATATAGTCTTGCAGGGAAATATCAACGAGGCCACATTGTCTGTTACACAGACAATACTGCAAGCAGCCCATCAAGCTATACCTAAAACATCCACAAAGTACCCCAAATTTCCAAAACCATGGTGGAACTCTGATTGTAGCGTTGCTTATAAAGAACAAAAAAAGGCTTGGAATAGATTTAGACGGTACCCAACAAACGATAATTTTATTGTTCAAAAAAGCAAGAGCAAAATGTAGACGTATCCGACGGGAAGCAAAAAGGGAGTCCTGGAAACAGTATGTGTCTAGCATTAAATCTTCCACAAACCCAAAAATCATTTGGAATAAAATAAAAAAAATTAATGGAAACGATACGTCTTATCCAACCTCCACCCTCAATAGCAATGGGATTGTTGCAAACAATCTTCCAGATATTGCAAACCTACTGGGAAAAATTATCTCCCAAACATCCAGCAATAATACCTATGATCCAAATTTTCATGTTGTTAAAAACAGGATCGAAAAAATCCCACTCAAATTTCACTCCAGAACAATTGAGCCTTATAATTCTCCTTTTACAATGTATGAACTCATGAGTGCTTTGCAAACTTCAAGAAATAGTGCTCCTGGTCATGATAACATTCATTACTCCATGCTTAGACACTTGTCTCAAAGGTCAAAGGAAAATCTACTTAACTTATACAATAGAATCTGGATAGAACATTGCTTTCCAGATTCTTGGCGAAAAGCAATTGTTATACCTTTCCCAAAGCCAGGTAAAGTCCCAAAAAATGCAACTAACTATCAACCAATAGCATTAACAAGCTGTCTATGCAAATTAATGCAGAGGATGGTAAATCAGCGTCTTATGTATTTCTTGGAATCCAATAACTGCATAATGACTTCTCAAAATGGCCTCCAAATACGCCTCCGCTCGACAATCCATCTTGAAAGCACTTGATCCTATTCACCATCAGGGTCTCAGACTGTGTACAGGTGCATTCCGTACCTCACCAGCTTTAAGTCTTTATGTGGAAGCCAACGAACCATCTTTAACATCAAGGCGTATGCAGCTGTCTCTTAACTATTATACGAAACTTAAATCACTGCCCACTCACCCTCTTTGGGATGTCGTTTTCAAGCCTTGTTCCACCTTGCTTTTTGGTGCTCGCCCTTCATGCGTCCCTTCCTTTGGTATTCGGATGGATAGACTAACCAGAGAATTGGGTATAGATTGCCGGAGTATTGCTCCTTCACATACTCATTTCTCTCCGCCATGGGTCATACCTGCCGTGGACATCCATTGGGATCTGGTTAACAACAGCAAAAGCACTACACCTAATGCTTTTTACCAGCAGTTATTCTCTGAATTTCGGGATTATTTTCAAGACTTTAATTTCATTTTTACAGATGGGTCCAAAACTGAAATAAATGTGGGTTCTGCATTTGTCATTAATAACAGTGCCATTGCAGAAAAAATTCCCCCATTATGCTCCATTTTCACAGCAGAACTTTACGCCATTTCCATGGCTCTTACATATATTTAAACTCATAGCCTAACTCATTGTATCATCTGTACCGATTCTCAGAGCTCTTTAAGAGCACTGAAATCCTTTAAATATTCACCTCATCCCATTTTATCCAAAATCCATTCACAACTGCAGCACCTCTACGATCACTCCAATATTAAATTCTGTTGGATTCCTGCTCACATTGCTATCAAAGGGAATGAGGCTGCTGATGCAGCTGCGAGGGTAGCGGACTCGCCACTTGCTTCTAGCCAATTTCTTCCTTTCTCTGACCTGAAGCCAATTATCAAGACCTGTGTGAATCAAAGGTGGCAGGAGGAATGGGATCATCAAACCAATAACAAATTGCATAATATTAAACATACAATTGGTAACTGGCCCTCCTCATACCATAAAAATCGGAAAGAGGAAGTTCTCCTTGCGATACTTCGCATGGGGTATTCCCATCTCACCCATAGACATCTATTTTAAGGAAAACCAGCACCAATTTGCCAAGTGTGCAATGAACCCATCCGTATTTTACATATTTTAACTCAATGCCCTTGTTATGGCCTTGCTTGCACACTTACTTCTAACTCTTCATCACTCTCTGACATTTTAAATGACCATGCTGACCATACGCATACGCATGTTTTTAAATTTTTAAAAAGTACTGGTTTTTACTACAGTCTTTGATTTTACCATGTTTGGCGCAGTATAGCCCAGATGCTCTTGCGCCATAAAAAAGCCAAACAATCATTCTTTTCTCCTTTGTTCATCTCATGCAAGGTAAAAAGAGTCACACGTTCTTTTTCTGTGCCGTAGTTTGATTTGCAAGCAGAAACACTACATTTATTTAGCATGTTGGAAACTTTTTTCAAACGCAACCAATCTATGAGAAAGGAAACAAAAACGTACTATAATAAATTCTCGCAGTGCATACACAATTTTAATTATGAAAACATCAGTGGTGGGCAACGAAGTACGCTGACAATTTTCTACATATGAATATATAAATTAAGCTGCCGCAAGTGTTAGATAAAATACTTACAACTGCTGTTCCCCTGTTTATATAGGCCTATATGGCCCAGGCAAGAGCTCACACCCAGTTCCCGCATAAGGAGGGGCCCCCAAAAAGATTGGTAATTTTATTTAACGTTTTGGGGGGTCTCTTCCCTCTCTCACTGGCTTGCTTTTTCTGGCTCAATCCAACTTGACTGATTAGGTATTTCTATTGTTTAATTATTTCTTCTTTCCCCTCGTTAAATATTTAATTTTCTAATATTAGTTGTTCAGCAAATTACTGACCTGTACACGATCGTAATGAAATCTGGATTCGACAATTATATTTTAACGGAGCAATTTGTATTTGATTGTTAGTCCGAATTAATTTATGTGCGGTTTTATTAAAATTGATGGGTCATTTTATTTTTATATTTCGATTATTTGTTTTATTTACTGATTCGTGTTATTTCGGATAAAATTGATTAACCTGGATTCAACGAATGCAGGAGACAAATCTTGGAGTCAGATAAGCACTGTTAGTTGCCACCTACCTAGAAGCTACAAAGTGATAAATTAGTAAATTAATACAAAATTTATTTTCTTCAGATTTAAAATCCGAAATGAATTTGGCAAAATTATAGCTGGTATCTAATTATAACCACAGTATTATAAATATTACAACTATAATTGGATAATCCATTAATCCATAATTGGATAACAAAAGAGCACAATTTTCAAAAACGTGAAAGTGGTGCGGCAATGCCACACATAATTCGTAACTTTTACTTAAACCTTTACAACTTCAGCTCTGCAAATGCATCCTTTGACATCCTTCGGCATTATGTGAGCTTATTGCAGTTATAAGTAATTTCCTGCTAGTTCCAATTCTTATATATTACAAACTAGATTGATTGGAATATTCGATATCCATAAAATAAGTGCATATAATTTTTTTTTCTTAGATTGTCATCTTTAATGTTAAGATTTAGCATTAAGAATTGAAAGTAAACAAAATTAGGATAATGTTTAAGATTTGATAACTAATCCATGTGATTTCTCTTTAGCCTCCCCCCACAAAGCTGTACTGTTTTATCCTATATGAAATTCCCTACACAGAACCTTCAGTCTTCAAAATCACCATCATTTTATGAAGTTTCATTTCAATACACGATAACGCTATAATCAGTATATTTAGTATGAAGTAGAATAGCAAACTAAACTTCTGGAAAAAAAAAATTCCATCAATCACCATATGTGACTGGTTGTTATAACCAATTTCTGTTGAATTCCTACCTACATATCATATATGTACATCAAATCGATAAATACTTGTTAATACTGATTTCTCCCATCATCAGTAAGACTACTTGTATGGATATCTTTCGACATATTAGCATCTCAAAAATGAATCATCTTCAATCACTAATATAAGAAAATCAGGATTTTTTTTCCCCCCCTCATTTATTGTGGGGGAGACTAGGCTTCGACAGATCCACTTTAAGGGTGGTGATTGCTCATCCTCACTGTTGGAAATCCCTCGCTTCGAGCTCACATCATACTTCGGAACTCTAAAGAGAAATCATAAATTATTAATAACTCAGGGAAATAATGGTGCCACAGGTGAAGGAACACTCCTGGTTCAAAGCTTTTTTTTTAGAGGATTAAAATTATTAAAAGTGGGAACTTAAGAAAAGTATTAGAAAAGTTAAACGCGGGAGAAAAAAAAAATTATATATATATCATATAAATTGTTGGATTTAAGAAATGGTAGGTAATTGTATAGAAAGTGAAAACTTACTTCAGAAATGTCCATTTCATTGCGGTGAGAAAGGTAGTACAAGACGAGCGTTGAGAAAAATAAAACTCTTCTTAAAGGCAATGCTTAAGGAAAAGGGTTGTAAGAGCTGGATTGAGGTATGGTTAGCCTTTCCAATCCAGAATCAGGATTTAGCTATTTTTGAGATATTGAACTCTATAAGAAAACCTACGAATGATAAAATTTCTGACCAGGAAGTATTTGAATAGGAAACTGGAGAGGATGCGGGAAAACCAGTTCTGGAAACAGGGTCTACCGTTGTGACTGTAGTGGTGTGACGTCAAATGTCTTAACATCAGGTCTGGATACTGTCCAAGACAAGTTTCGACAAACTGAGTCATCAGATGTTGAGGATTGAATGTAAGAATTTGAATAGAGTGGAAAATATTTAATTAGGGTGTTAATCACGAACTTAATTATGAAAATATAAATGATGACTATAGTATATATAAATCGATGACTATTCTTCACAGACTTTGAGGAATTGAGCATAAACCTATATGTAAAACCAATAATCGCTAGTCACCTCCCATGTCTTTAATAGTGTTAAAACTTTTTTGGTGTAACAAATATCAGAAGTAATCCATTCGACAGAAAAATATTAAATAATGAAACTTAACTGTAAGCATTTTTCTTAACGAAAACGATTGAAAAATTTTAAAGAAAAAATTCAGGATTAAAGTTGTAAATATTAGGGGGAACCGGAAAGTAATGTCTTTTTTTTAGATTAAATTCAAGCAAATAATTTTTATTTTTAATCGTTGATGTAATCACCCTCATTCTCAACAATCTTTTGCCGTCTAACGTGCAATGTTTGATAATGACACAATGAGTTGATAAATGAAAAATACTGACATGTGCAGAAATGATATTACTTTCCGATCCCCCTAATAAAACCTTTGGATGTATCATGATGAAATAAGACAAATCGATTTTTTAAAACAAAATTTTTCTGTTTATTGAAAACCAATATAAAAAAAGTACATTTCACAAAGACAGAAAATTACGGTGAGGAATTATATCTAGCAGTTTTTTTCCACATATGGATAAAAAGCTGATATTCCCAAGGACTATACATACATATAGACATACACACACGTTTACTTTATTCACCATTTAAATAAATAGTAATCACAAACGTTTTGAGGAACCCAAGGCAGATAAACATATGGCGAGATTTTTACATAAAATCTTCTAACAATGAATAAATAGTACCTATACTTAAAACAGATTGGAAATTATAGGAATGGTAATATAATTTTCTCGATAAAAATCGTCTTCTAAAGCCTTAGAATTATATCACCAATTTTGAGGAGAGTACAGGATTTCACACATACTCTTTCTCCATAAGAACTCTTTCCTAGATAGATATTAAACATAATTTCAGATAAAACAATTCAGGTACTTATTGCTTTCAAATACAGCAGTTATTGATAACACTGGAAAAAATGAGCTTTCTTGGTAAAAATCATCTCCCACAGTCTTAGAATTGTATTAACAATTTTCAAGAGAGGAATGGGGATTCACACAGATACTTTCTCCATAAAAAATCGTAGAGGTATTAAATAACACACTTTCGGATACAAAACAATTCAGGTGCATATTGCTCCCAAATACTGCGGTTATTGATAACACTAGAAAAAAATTACGAGCTAAATCTGTAATGTCAAAATTCAGTATGTTTTCCAATAAAATTTCATGAATTTTATCAAAACCACCCTCCTCTTCATAACAATTGAACTTTCAATAAACAACCTCTACCATTTTTGAAGAAAATACCTTGTTGAAAACAGAAATAACCTTTATCCACTCCGGAGTCGTACAAATTCTCCTGTTTTGACTGATTTAGAGATTTCTCAATCTCGCAGTAAACAGATATATATAAAAAATAAAAATGGCAGCAAACTTAGATTCTGCAATACAGCAGACAACTTCTCTCTTTCAGCTTTAACAGTTTCTTCCACTGGGAGGAATTTAGGCTTATTGACTTCACCTTTGTTTAGGAAAATAATGTAAGAAGACTTTATATGATCCGTAGAACTTTGAATTGTGAGGTTGCCTTTAAAATGACTGGATGAAGTGGGAAATGTATCCTCGATGTTTAACCACTACTTTTCATCGCAGAGAATCTGAAAGTATTGATCAGGTTTCAGAACAAACACTTTGGCGAGTTGGGTAGTACCATAGATCGTAAATATCGTATTGCCGAACGTGGATATAGATCTCTCGAAGAAAAGTTGATACCGTCATTCCTTGCTGAGCAACAAGTGCAGTTATTCTTGCTACTGATTTTACGATTGGACTTCCTTCTCTATGCTGGGGGTCCCTCTCTGGGGTTCCGTAATGCTCTCTTATATACCGAGGTTACCATGGTCCTGCGGTTACCTCCGAGTAGGTCCTACCATTTATGTCTCTCAGGGGTAATCTGTTCGGTAGGGGCCTTCTGTCATGAACTTTTGAGGGGTTTTGGGGATACTTTTTTTTCTGCTTTTTTGGATGTGCAGGACAGCCCCCATAGTTTGCCGTTTGTTGTCCGCCGCAATTTGTGCATTTGGCTGGTGTGTTTTTATCTTTCTTACATTCCGAAGAAAGGTGGCTTTCTGCACATTTCACACAATTTGGTGTGGCAAAGTAACATGCAGTTGTGTGATAGAATGCCTGACATTTTCTACATTGTGGGGTCCCTGGTGGTTTTCTGAATGGAGCTACATTTATGACCATGTGGTCGATAATTCGTAGATCCTTAAAGCTGATAACATATTTTGTTCTTGACAAGCTTACTTTGAATACGGGGACGTTGGTTTTGATTCCATATCGGTTTCTAGTTAGCTGATGTACTAAACGGTCTGTGAAGCCTATTGCTTCGATTTCTCTTTTTAGATTTTCGGCATGGTAGTTCAGGGGGAGGCCCTTAACCATGTAGAGAACCCTTTTTTGTCATTTAATTATTTATTTCATCATATTATATTTATTATATTTTCATCATATAATTATTTATAGCGGTGATGGAGGATGTTTTCCCTTAAAAATGCTTCTGCAATAGCTCGGTAGTGCTCCGAAGTGGACACCTGCACTTTATATTCATTGTTTTTAATTATACTAATCGTAAAATTTTCGGTGACCTCTTTGAGGAGGCTTTTTCTCATGCGAGTTATGGTTATTCCTTATAAAAAATGGTGGAATATACACCCTTTTCCCCCATTTGGCAATGTTTCAAATGGCTTAACTGCCTCGTTTGGGATGGGCGTGTAGTTAGTTTGTGGGCTGTTAGTAGATTCGGATTGGATCGATTGTCCAACTTGGGTAGGGTTATCAGTATCCCTTTCTTCGCTTTGTGAATCTGAACTACCGCCTGAAAGGCTCTGATTTCTCCGATTTTTTTGTCTTGTGTTTTTACTTGTTACCTTTCGCCATTCTTGAGTTGAGAGGTCTTTCAAGAAGTTATTCCTCTGACAATTTGCTTCAGTTTGTGGGCCTTTATTCTCAGGGGCTTTTGAGGGCTTTGAAAGAAGCTTCCGTAATAGTGGGTCTTTTTATGGGCTTCATTTTCTAGGATGACAGTCCTTTTAGTTTGCTTAACGCTTCTTCGGTATCTGCTTTCTCAATTTGCAGGTATTTTCCATTTTTGAAGGTACCCTCAATATGTCGGATTATATCCTCATATTTGTTCGTTTCGAGGTGTTCGGCAAGCCTGATCCATTGGTGGGAGGCACCCTGAGTGTGTGAAATCTTTTCCATTTCTAGTTGATCTACTACCCTCGAATACCATTAGTTCATCAATCGTAAAATCGACTGCTGCTTGTAGGAAGCAGAGGCAGTCATCACTGAGTTAAGCTACATACTCCATACCAATTTAAGAAACATTTTTTCAGATGGCAAGATAAAACTTATGTTAATTGCTAACACAAGTTGGGAGGTAATGGGGGAGGCAGAAGCATACTCAAAGAGAAAATGACTTTCCAAGGAGAGTCCAAAAACCCAAGTAATCCAAAATGCGCAGCTGAAAATAAAATTAAAATTTTGAATAAAAATGAAAGCTTCCTAATATAAAGGTAAGCTGAGAAATTAAATTCAAGCAAAAATTTT